>JARYGA010010254.1:0-13904 GCA_030545235.1 Helianthus tuberosus
AATCCTATGGTAGTTTTGTTGCAGGAAGGATCGGGAATCCTATGTTGACAAAAGAGGATTACGATCAAATAGATGCTGAAGAGATGGAATTGATGGACATAAAGTGGTGTTTGGCAAGTGTGTTGAGACGAGCTGAGAAATTTAAGCAAATCACAGGAAGAGATGATCTACGTGAAGCAAATGTTTCTACTTTAGGTTTTGATAAATCTAAAGTCACTTGTTTTCGTTGCAGGGAAAAAGGACACTTCAAGAGAGAGTGCAAAAACCGCGAAGCAAGTGGAGCTCAAAATCCGTTCAACAACAACAATGATTACTATAGGAAGGCGATCTATCATCAAGTTGCTCAACAACAACAAGAACCACAAGTGGCACATGGAAGAAAAGTGATTGAAGAATCTTCAAAGAGAGCTTATATGGTGAATCAGGATGATCAAAAGTCAACGAAAGGTTTCAATTGGGACAAATATATCTCAGCTGACAACAAAGCATGCCTAATCAATCAAGATGATGAAAAATTGCCTGAAGGTTTTAGCTGGGCAAATTTCAATTGGGATGATTATGATCCAAACAAAGATACAAATCACAAAGCTTATGTCGCTCGTGTTGAAGAAGACAGTGATGATGATCGTGAGTATCATGCAAGAAGATTGGCAGCTGATTTGAAATTAATAGCAGAAAGTGATAGTGAAGATGAAAAAGTCAAAAAGAAAAAGAAAAAGGTCAAAACACCGGTCAGCAGTGATGATGAAGCTGTTCCAGGGATAAAGAAAAAGTTGGACATTCCAAAGTTCAAAGTTGATGCAGAAGCTAATGCTAAAAAGATTCCGGTGATTTGTGAGAATTGTGAGATTATCAAGAAGAAAAACAGTGAACTGATTAACAACATTAATCAGTTGAAAGAATCTTACGATGTTCTGAACAAAGCCATGAATCAATATAATCAATCAAATGAAGAACAAGCAACAGCAATGAAAACACTTCAGGGAGCTTTCATGATAAAGAAGAAAGTTGTGAACAACTACATCGAGAAGTGTGCTGTGCTAGAACAGAAACTTGAAACCCAAAGAATTGAAACTGAAAGAGTTAATCGTTTGTTAAAAAGTTACTCATGTACTTCTTATGTCATTGACAGGATCTATCCAACTGTTGAAGGCATGAAGGTTTTTGAAGATGATGAAATGACCGAAGAACAGAAGGTTTCTGAAGAAAAGATTTCTGACAAAAAGAAAGAAAAGAAGAAGGATTCTAAAGAAAAGACATCTGGTAAGAAACAAGGTTTCAGTTACAACAAGTGTCCATCCCCGCTTGAAAATGGATATTCTCCAAGAAATCCAAATTCAGAAAGAGTCGAAAAGGCAACAAATTTACAGTGGGAGTCGGAGTCTACAGTTAACTTGCCAGATAATATTGATGTCACGTTTACATCATCTGACACTGATCATGAGTCCGAGTTAATAAAGAAAGTGGTCGATCAGGTGTTGGATAAAGATGAATCCGAGGAGTCAAAGTCGGAGTCTATGTCAGAGTCAAAGTCTGAGTCCAGCATTCTGAGTCAATCCGACAAACAGGGCAAAAGAGTTTACAATAAAGAGTTCCTGTTATCAAAATCTAATTTGAATGACGAAACATTTAAAGTTGCATATACTTTGAATGATTCTGACAAATTATATTCTGATGAGGAATTTCCAATAAGAGGTGTTAAACCAGACATGATTAAAAAGGTTTTCAAACTAACAGAAATTAATATTTCTGAAATAAAAGATGTAAATCTTAATGATAAACCTAAAAAGTACACCTCAAGAGTTCAACAAAGAGAAAACAAGAAAAAGGGTTACAGTTCTGGTTCTGGTTATCGAAAGAAACCAAACCATAACGGTAATTTCAAAAAGAAAGGTCTTGGATTTATTCCATCAGAAAAACAGAAAAATGAAAAATATGTTCGAGATTTTAAATCAAAAATGATATTTGTTTCAGGTACAACTACTGAAGAAGAAAAAGAAATTTTGTTCAGAAAGCAGTCAAACAGAGAATTCCTTGCGAAGAAGCAAGAAGAGATGAAGACTGTTGATAAGATGATAGAAACAAGAACCTGTTTCCAATGCAATATTGTTGGACATGTTGCCAAAGATTGTTCAAAGGAAATAAAATCAAAACAGGGAGTTTCCATAAACTGAAAGATACAGAAGTTGTATTTGAACCACCAATTGATAGAACAAAACTTTTCAAAAATTCAACTTTTGAGATTGGTGAATGTTCAAATAGGTTTTACAAGAAAAGAGGAAATCTTGACAACCAAAAATGGGTTGTTAAGAAGTCTGATGATAGTTCTAGCAATGATTCTGATTCATCAAAATCAGAGGAGCTATCTTCTAGCGATGAATCTGATTCCACAAAATCAGAGGAGCTATCTTCTAGCGATGAATCTGATTCCACAAAATCAGAGGAGCCACAGGTTGAGATTAAATGTGAAAATTTAGTTCCTCCAATGGATGATGTTCATTTTCCACCATTGAAGGCTGAAAACTTTAAACAAAAAGTTGGTAAAATTGAAATTTCAAATCAATTTTTCTCAGAAAAGAAAGAGTTTTATATTGAGAAAGCCTTCAATTCCAAAGTTCATAATATTTTTGGAAAAATGGTTGACAGGAAGGTAAAAGGAGTCAAGGAGTTTTACGAGAAGAAATCAAAGAAGCATGGTAAAGTTGAGCAATCCCTGGTTTGTGACTGGGATGGTACTTGCTATGAACAGTAAAATCCTGGACTTGCCGGAGCTCCCAAGTTGGTAATCGCGGAGCAGGAATCGGCATCTTTCTTATATTGTTGTTTAAAAAATTGAAAATTAGTCACAAGTATGACTTGCCGGAACTCCCAGGTTGGTAAGTGAGGAGTAGGTATCGGCATCTTGAGAATTCAACCTACATATGGTATTGATTGGTAAGCCATGTGGTTGAAAAAGAGGTTGTGTTTTTAATTGAAGGTTAATCAAGGTCATTAGGTTGAACTTGATTGAACTATTCTTACAAGTGGTAAATCAGGGACATTAAGTTGTACTTGATTTTCTTACAAGTGGTATGTTGAAAGACAATGTGATGAATCAAACCCATAACCTATAAATAGTTTTATAAAATCAACAAAACTTATTTTCTGGAAAAACCATTTGATTAAAACAAACTTAAGTGTTTTGAAATCATAATGGGAAAATATTTTGTTGTGAGGGGGAGTTCTGATTGTTTATGGCAAGTGGATGGCGATTTGAAGTGATTCGATATCGGTTGTCAAGTTGCTTGTACAGTTTGTTTTTAAATTTCTTTAAATGTGTTTGCATTTTAGGGGGAGTAAGAATTTCTGAAAATCCAAAAACATTTGAAAATTTGAAAAAATAAAAAACATGATAAAATGATAAATGAGTTTTGTGTCAATGAAGAGGAAATGATAGTACATCAGTGGACTATCACAGCATGCTAAGGAAATGGAAAGTCAAAAAGTGATAAACGGTCTCACTGATGATGTGCCAGTAGGTTTTTGCACATTTAGTAGATTGTGACGAGATATAAACATAAATTCAAACTTACTTATATCGTGGGTAACATCTATCGGATATATGGGTAACCCCCGAAATTTTGTTTGAAAGGTCCCTCTTTCTGTGATACTAGGTCTTTATACTCAGTGATATCTGGGGTATTATCCCGGGACTTCTGATAATGCGGAAGCAATGGCCTAGTCCCCGGAGAATACTTTCTGCTTGCTTGAAATATAGCGTCGCCCTCAGCAAAAATGATAAGACAATAAAATTGCTAATCAATGCTGTTGTAACAAAAGATCTTCTAAAGGGGACACACCAAAAGTCGAGCCGTCATCTCTCTGCTGAACGGAAGTTCTGACCTGAGCTCTCACGGTTTCGCAATTAACCCCTTACAGATATCATCTGTGGTATACTCACCTGTAAGACTGAATATTGGAATCTGGATACGGGAGTATATTCTGAGGTGGGACACGCGATTAAGTTTAAGAGCTTAAGACATTAATCTCGTATCTCGAAACAGTTGAACTTTGTGTGAGAATTTAAGTGGATCAGTATACTGACAATCTAAGTGAATCGTTTAGAACTTAAAATGTTTAAAGCTTAACGGTGTTGGTGATTTGTCTCATAAACTGATATGATCCTCTTACACAAACTCACAAAAATATTGTATGTTAATATTTCATCTCTTTATTGCATTTCATTATATTCAAAATTCAAAAAGATTTTAGTGTGTTTTAGCATAAATTTTGAAAAATACAAAAAGATTTTCGACAACTAGTGTTGGAAAACTGATTTTAAAAATTCCAAGTGCTAGAC
Source organism: Helianthus tuberosus (assembly GCA_030545235.1). Lineage (NCBI taxonomy): Eukaryota > Viridiplantae > Streptophyta > Magnoliopsida > Asterales > Asteraceae > Helianthus > Helianthus tuberosus. The sequence goes on from JARYGA010010254.1 coordinate 4,340, forward strand.
AGGATGAACAAATGGTTTGGGAGAATTGTGTTTTGAAATGAAATGAGAAAAGGTTTTGCAATAAAAACTTTATTCCTACAAGTGGTTCATCAAAGATTAACATTGTAAAATCATTCTTTGATTGTTTAATTCCTGCAAGTGTTTATTAGATGGTGAAATTGTTTTTACAAAGTGATCATTAGAAAATTTATTGTTGGGTAGAGAATGTGCAGGAAAGAGCCAGGAATCGATTCTGAACCTGAACCTGTGGAAAGAATGTGCAGGATGTCTGAGTGATAGAGAGCCAGGTTCCGATACCTGAAGTCTCTGTGATTTTAACTAGCCAGGCTGCTATCCCAGCATATCGAAAGGGGGAGTCTGAAGTCACCTATGGAAAGAGCTCAGAGCTAGGTTGCGATTCTGGAAGAAAGAGAAGAGAGAAATTTGAGGATACTTACAGCGTCAGATACTTCAAAAGAGAAGCCCGAAGGCTGATAAAGACTGAAGATGCGAAGACTCGACACTTTAAGACTCGTCAACATTCGAGAGGGAGTCTGTTGGTGCATGCGTCTGTCGACTTCGTCTTGTATCAAGTCTTGTATGTAGAATGTTAGATCAGGGCACGTAGTTCGAGAAAACAAGTTATTTCGCTTGAACATGGTGATTTCGCTTGAAAGTGCACCATGTTATTCCAAGCGAAATCAGATTTAACTTGACATGTTATTTCGCTTGAAACACTTTCAAGCGAAATCAGAACCTTATATATAGAGGTTCAAGCGATATCATTTGTATTCTTTCCGGTTTGTGCAACGAAGTGCTGCCGAAGTGTCGTCTCGCTGTAAAACGTCTTTATATCAATAACACGACAGTTTAAAGTGTATATTGTGCTGAATTGACATCAGAATGTCTGTTTCCGCCTTTCGTTCTGAGTAAAACTCTTCTGATCGACTCGTTCGGGTCTGAAAACGATCCTACATCCTTGGACAACCTCGGTATCTTACCAACACTATACTACGCTCACGATGGGTGCACTTGCCCATATGTGTGTTTAGTGTTAGTAAATATCGTGTTTTGTAAATTTAAAACTTGGCTAAAAAGTGTTAAAGGGCTTAAAATATACATTAAAAACCTATCACACTCAACACGCATCACCCATCCTCAATTTCCTTTGGTCCATCCCCTTTGCCTCATCCTCACACCCATCCTGCGTGGCAGAGCTTTCTTTGAAGACTACCCTCCTCCCACACTGGGTAGCCTTAGAACGGTTCAGTTTATTATCGTACTGTTTTATGATACCAAATAAATACTTTATTTTGAGTACAACTTCGTTATTAAAAAAACTTATAAGGAAATGTCAAGGAAAAAATCAAGCACAACTACGTACTTAAGTTTGTACAAAAAAAGTTATAAACGTAAATTATTAAAGAAGTATAAAATTAATCGATAATTAATATATTTTGTAAAAAAGAAAAAAAAAAGAATTATTAAAAAATGGTAAAGGAAATATGTGGTTTTAAAAAAGGAAAAAAAATAAAAGTATTATATTGAAAGTATATTATATATATATGGAAATGATCAACTAAAAATTAGATTTTGCCTAAAGATCGTAAGAAGGATTCTGATGATGCCATGTGACACTCCATATAAGTAAGAAGAAATGACATTTTGGTCCTTATAAATAAGAGTGTGAAAATGACAAATGACACCTCTTATGTTTTCAAAAAATACAACAAAAAAATCCAGTACAAAAAATCTAACACAAAAAAATCCAGTACAAAAGAATATAGTACAAAAAATGCAGTACAAAAAAATATAGCACAAAAAAATCTAGTCTAAAACAATATAGCACGAAAAAATTCAGCACAAAAAAATATAGTACAAAAAATCCAGCACAAAAAATTGAGAAAATAAAATTTTAAGACAAACAAATTCAGCACAAAAATATAGTACAAAAATCCAGCATAAAAATGTTATACAACATAGAAATACAACACATTTTTGTGGGTTTTTTTTAATCATCATATTTTATATAGCAATATGGTACTTAAATTAAAGATAAAAAAACGCTCAATTTTATGGTGAATTTTTTATGAAAAAATAATGTCGTATAAAATAGTTATGAACGTTTAAAAAATGAGGGTGGAATATGTATGTGCCTTGCATGTGAAGAGAGAAAGTCAATAAATAGCATTTTCCCAAGATACCCTTACATTCCTCTTTTTTCCTACATTTTCATCTTAACCATTGATTTGAAAAATGAATGGTTAAGATTATTTCTCATCCTACTTAGGCAAAATGAAATTTTCATTTGATCTTACTAGAGGTGTTCATGAGCCGATCCAATCCGAGCGAGGGTCTGCTCGTGCTCGGATTGAATTACAACCGATCTGATCTGATCGGATCGAATTTGCAAAACTAAGCACAAAAGTGATGCTCGTGCTTGAATTGAATTTGGATTGAGCGGATCGTTTTCGCTCGGTTTTATAAGAAGACATTCTACAAAAAAGAAAAACACTCTTAAATTTTTATCACCAATTCAGAAACTGTAAAAACTGTACTCTGTACAAAAACTGTAAAAAAAACCACCTTTTAACTAGAGTCATCAAAATAACAGCCTTCATTAAAACATGTATAACTTGTGTAAGATGAATTCGGGTTCAATTAAATGATTTAACTGTACACGCTGTATAACCTGTACCCAGGTTATCAAAACACAAAATCGACCCATATAACTATAATTTCCTTCAAGATTATCCAGAATCATATACTAGATTGGAAAATTTGTGATGCAAAACTTTTTATTTCAAAACATAAATTCGATCTATATAAGAAAATTGACATTTACTTGAAGATTCAAATTGGGGATGAATATGTAGGGGAGTCCATGTTGGTAGGACAGTTGCCGGAGCTAGGTCAGTCGCTGGAGCTTGGGTAGTGTGTGAAACTGAGCGTGATTGCGTGAGTGTGTGCAACTGAGCTTCTGAGCGTGAGCGTGTGGCTGCGCTGTGTGCGGCTTGGAACAATGGGGAAGGGGATTTAGGAATTAGATTTAGGGTAAGGAATAGGCTAAGTATGAATGGGCTAAGTATTTTTATGGGCTAAGTATGATTTGGCGTTGTATTTTTATGGGCTACTTACGCTTATATTAATTAATATATATATATATATATATATATATATATATATATATAGTGGAGGGTTCAAATGAGAAGAATTTTTTTGTAAGAAGAAAAAAGAAGAAGTTTCAACCAATAAGAATGCTTCATTTTACTTCATTTAATATTTGTATTTAATTTTAATATAAGGGTATATTGGTAAACTTACATAAATCATTAATGTGTATTCTTCCACTTTAATAACTAGCTAAATTAAATTTGTAACTCCTTTTCAAAATATATATTTTTTTCAAATTAAAAAAATAACTTAATTTAAAGTGTAGAATAAATTACTAGTTGTGTAGGATAAATCACGAGTTGTGTAGGATATATTTCGAGGTGTGTAGGATAAATTTCCACTGTGTAGGATAAAATTCTATAATGTGTAAGGTATATGTATGAAAATTTTGATATGTGTAGGTTTTGTAGATTATATGTAGGATAATTAATAATTAGTTGACTAATTAATTAAAGAGAGAAAAATTAATGATATAAGTTATAAATTAAATAGCATTTTACTAATATGCCCTTTCTTCTTTTTCTTCTCACATTAAATTTCTTCTCAAATGAACCTTCCCCTATATATATATATATATTAATTATCTAATAAAAATAATTCGAGCGAAACCGAGCGATCGATGAGCGAGCGGACCTTTGCTCGTGCTTGGCTCGTTTTCAAATCGAACCGAACCGAGCGACTCATTTACAAACTGAGCATGAATCGAACGAATATTTTTCGGGCATTTTTCGAGCCATCGTCGAGCAGTTTTGACAACCCAAGATCTTACCCATATATATATATATATATATGATTATAATAAACTATTAAAATATATTAAATAATAAAAAGCTATCTATTATTATAAAAATAGGTTATGATCATCATTGAAGAAACTAAGCAAGAAATTGTTCTATAACCCAATGAGCATATTGAAGAAACTAAGATATTGTAACTAACTTCTTGAGTAGGATATTAAAATTATACATAACGTCTTTGACAAAAATATATAATTGGTTTGTAGATATAGTATACTATGTTTATTAATCAAAAGAAATTATTAATAATATCCTTGTAAGACTATGTGATATGGAATTACATCCCGGAGATGAACACCACTATGTCAGAAACACTCCCCCCCCCCCCCCCAACCCCACCCACCGGCCCTTCCCCTTCACGCCCTAAAATTATGCTAACTCAAATCAATTACGCCTCTGGGCGTGAATAAAAAAAACCCACCTAAACCAGATCAGCATAATCTTGTTGAAGTGTTCCCTATTTATTTATTATACTTGTATTTCTTTCTTTAATTTATCGTCAATTTACAAAAGCAAAATCTTCATATACCTATGTTAAACTTATATCTAAGACCGAGACAAACAAAATAAATGTAAAAGATTAGATAATGAACTTTATATTAAGATATTGTAGACATATATGTGATTGCTTTTTAATATTCACTACATAAAGTCAATCATTAATAACCTCGTCAATATTTTGTACATATTATAAGAAAAAGAGTTAATTACACAGATGGACCCTGTGTTTTATAGTCAGTTTCATCTTTGGGTGCTAACTTTTTTTTAACAGTTTAGGTTTTATGGTTTCAATTTTGTAACACATTTACTAACACACCAAAATTATTTTCATTTTTTTTTATTTTATCAATGTAACACCTTTGGATACTAACACCTAATTTTATTTAAGGTTTAATCAATTTTACAAAATCAATTTTTTTTATTTTTATCTTTTTATTATATCTCTTAATTAACATAAAATCTATTTACTTTTTTATTTTTTTATAAGTAAATATTTATATATAATTTTTTAAGAAATGATAAATAATTTAGCACGATAGAAGTTGCTCAAAATCTTAAATAATTAAAAATTCAATAGGTATAATAATAGTTGGTAATGTGCAAATAAATTATTATTAAGATATTAGGTTAAAACTCCGTGTATTACACGTGTTTAATGTATAAAACTTAGTTTTAATTTTTGTAATTTTAAATATATGGGATTAAATAATATAAAACCAATAACAATAATAATAATAAAAGACTGTATCTCATCGGAACTAAAGTGTTTCCTAAACACATAGATACACAAATAAAATAGAGACGTCATGGTTTAATCACACCGTCTCAGCACATAGATACACAAAATAAAATAGAGACGGCATGGTTTAATCACACCGTCTCAAAATGTGCCAAGTAATTGATTGTAACAAACAAATCAGATTAGATTATACATTTTTACGATTTTACTACAAAATATATTAAATTAGTTGTAGTTATTTTTAAACAGTTTTTCTCGATTATGCTACATATCTTGATATATATTAATTTAACTAATTTTCAGATATTATATTCGTGTGTTTTCAAGATTGCTATGGATTTTAATAGATACTTAGTATATCATTTGTTTCATTATTTAATTTATATTTTAAAGAGTTTTTATATATTCATAATATTAGTCAGATATTTATCTAGTATTATTTAGTAATATTATTAATAAATAAAAAATGAAGCGGACGTTTTCAGACTTTTTTAATTTATATTTATAAATAAAAAAATAAATAGATTTTATGTTAATTAAGAGATATTATAAAAAGATGAAAATATTTGATTTAAAATTAGATCAAATTAAGTGTTAGTATCCAAAGGTGTTACATTGATAAAAATTAAAAAGAATGGAAGGGTATTTTAGTCATTATATTGATAATTTTGGTGTTAGTATCCAAAGGTGTTACAAAATTAAAACCATAAAACCTAAACCTGTTAAAAAAAGTTAGTACCCAAAGGTGAAACTAGCTATAAACCACAGGGTCCATCTGTGTAATTAACTCTAAGAAAAAAGTTGTTTTTTAAACGGCCAACAGAATCAATCCCGAGCACGAAAAAATTTGTTTTTTAACGGCAAACAGAATCAATCTCGAGCACTCTTGGGGCACCCACTGGACAAACGGAGTACTCCGAGTGTAACCCGAGTCCACCACCAATTCTGGGGAAAACCCAGTAAACCACTCGCCCGTAGGCACGACGATGAAATTACCAGTAAAACCTATTTGGCTCAAGGATCCAACCTATGTTTCCTCTGGGTCTACTATCATTGCTCACCAGTGTCTTACTCAGCACCAAATGGGAGTTCATTGCTCACCAGTGTCTTACTCAGCACCAAATGGGAGTTGAACCTGCATCTCTCAAGAGAAAGAAATGCAAGCCTTCCACCACTAAATCTAGAGATCATTGGAGTTAAACGTGATTCATGCCAAAAATTTGGTAAATAATTATAGTTAGAAGAGCCAAAGGATCTGAGGATCTTTTATGCAGGTAGAAACGTATCATGACTCATTGGAGTCCGTTTGGTTGTACCCTCAAACGAGGTTCAATGTACCACCAATTAGCGATTATATAGTTTCAAGATTGATACCATGTCTCAGGAGATCAAGTAATTTAATTAATTAGGCTGTCAATTATTTGCAATTTGAGTGGCTCTTCGTACAATGCAACCCTAATGCATCGCACAAGCTAGAAGAAGAATGCATTTCATAATTAAGAGAGACTATCCTAAACCCAAGTACGAGTTATGTAGACATTAATCTATGCGGTTTTTGGTTAATTACTTCGAATAAAAGGTTTTGCGATTTAAGTTTCTTCTCTCCAACCTGAATTGCATAAACACACCACTTTTGATACTAATGTCATGAACTTTAATGTATTATTGTCACACATCCAACTATGTTTATATTATAAAATATCAAAAATCTCGAACGCGATTCTTCTCGTCTTTTATCACATTGTACAATTTTCACTTAACAATGACAATGACTTTTCTGTGAAATCATGATGAAGCCAACGATTATGAGTTTACATGATTCCACTTTTGATCGATAAATAATTCAAGTGAAATAATAATGAATGTTAGATATTTGGCATACCGCTTGAAAATACTTGATTGACCAAGTGAAATAACACTTTCCATGTGTTGATAAGGTGTACTATTAGAGGAGGTTATTCTTATACTTGACTTAAAAGTCAAAACAGCTTTAAAACACGACTATTGATCTAGTCAAAGTTTGGTAGTTGGTATGAGGTAACGAAGGAAAGAATGGAATAGACCATTCAAAGGTAATGAAAATAGGGAGTGTTTAGTTGGTTAATATAATATACACAAAAATTCCATTTCCCTTAACCATGTTCCTTCAACCCCCCACCCCCACCCCCATTCTCTTTCTTTCTCTATTTTGCCCTCAAATTTGCATCCGAGACACAAACTAATGAAACCCCCATCCAACTATATATAACAATAACAATGATAACTATAGTCTTCATGAACAACATAAACGATTTAGGCGATTTCCTTCGGTTAATCATTTTTTGTTCATTTTTCTTCAATCACCTTCGGTGCGAATTGAAAGGAGCGACTATTGAATGAAGATATTGAAACTTTGAGCTGTATTTGTCAATGTCATGCATGTATTCTTTCTTTTCTAAACCCTAATGTCTCGACTGTTGCCTGAGTTAGCTCAAGAACACAGGGACAGGGGCGGACTTACTTGAGAGCCTGGGTGGGCGGGCGCACCCTTTGAAAAGAAATTTTTAGTCTATTTTATAGGCTAAAATCTCGATCACACCCCTTGAAATTTTGGTTGAAACTCTCGTTCGTACACCCAGAAAATAATTATTCGGTCCATGCAGTGCACAAGGATTTTATTTGAATATAACTCAAACCTAATTCGTTCACTACATTGGCTTTAGCCTTTAGGGCCTTAGGAGAGTTGCACAAAGCATGTGAGGTGGGCTCATGTTATGCTAACCGGCCCAACAACAAGAATAATCATAGGCAGTCAACTCTCTTTCAGTCAACGCATATGAGATCCTGATACTCCTTTTTCCCTTTTTATTTTTAGTGATGTGCAAGCCCTTTTTCTAATTAATTGTTACAGTACCACTATTTGCCATCCACAATTCCTTTGACACCACCTCTTCTTTCAACAATAGGACTCTTTTTTTATATATATTCTCTTGTGTATTGTATTTGTTCTCTAATAGGTTGTCATAAAAAATGGATCATCATCGTACTCAGTACATCCTACCAATAGCAAAATTAAGGTAGGGTCTGAGTAGAGTAAGATGTAAACAGCCTTACCTCTACCCCGTAGGAATAGAGATGATTCTTCCAGTGAGACCCCCGGCTCGATAGTAGTTTTGCATCAAGCCTTGGATATAAGGCACATAACACTCAGCAATTGAGACAAACGCTGACTAATGCATGTACCCCCTTGTCTTTCGGCTATCAACGCCACCACATGATGCATGATTAACCATCCCCCTCTTTTAACGTTATTTTTTATAAAATTAGTAAAATAACGTTAGTGCACTTTCACTTTTGACCCCTGAGTGCCCACACATATATACATTATATGAGCATACCGAAAGCGGGGCTTTTATATCTAATACTTTATATCTAATACGAATGTGAACCTAATTCTAATTTTTCTTTTTCACTTAATTAATCGTTTCAGCTCGTTTCCATTTAAAATAATCAAACTTCAAATAGAAACAAATACGAGTTGAATTTAATGCAAACAATCCTAAAGTTACTCAAAAGTATAGAAAATATTTGTATAAAAATATGAATATTTTAGAGCATATCACTCTATTAAGCTATAGCATTTTCAAAATGAGTCATATGAGATGTTATATGATAAAAAGCGGGTTTTCGTCATTCGAATTAGATTGAACAACCAAAAATTTGTATTGAACCTAATTTGAATCTCGGTTTAGGTTTATGAAAATGGAATCCTAACCCGAACCGAATTTCTAAATCAAATTCGGATCAGATTCAAATTTAGATGTATCAAACCGATTAGATTTGAATAACCTTGGATTTGCATTATACACACACTAGGTTAGAACCCCGTGTATTACACGGGTTGAATAAATGCAATTTTATATACCAAATTATAAAAAATATATCTTTAAAAATCTGGTTTATTACACGGGTTGAATAAATGCAATTTTATATACCAAATAATAAAACAATATATATTTAAAAATCTCGTTTATTACATTGGTTGAATAAATGTAATTTTATATATTAAATAATAAAAAAAGTTATATCTTTAAGAACCGTGAGTTTAATAAAATTAATATGTCACAGAATAGTAACCAAGTTTCAAAAGTGTTCTGATTAGGTCACTCGTATCGTTTTTGTCTCAATTAGATAACTTAACATTCAAATTGAGCCATGTCTTTTTTTCCATGTGTCAAAAGAAAAATGGAGCATAAGATGCTAGGATCGGATTATTATAATATAAGAAATTATATTTATTAAAAATAAAAACACTTTAATTACATTAAAAATTAAAAAAAACAAGTTAAAATCCACGTTATTGCTCGATGTTAGCATCAAATAAAAGAGAAAAAGG
>JARYGA010010255.1:0-29107 GCA_030545235.1 Helianthus tuberosus
GATGGCCGGTAGGGGAAGAATCCCCTATTTCCAGCTACAAAAAGTGTGGCGGCTCCATATCTTCTGCCCTAATAATGAGGTGAACACCTCTTTATATAGGAGATATGGGCCTCCCCTAATCTCAATGGGTCAGGCCCAGTTAGGGGTTATCTCTACAAGCCCACAACCCAGTGTAGTGTAAACTACAACGCGCTAGGCTTCGCGGGTTAGTACGCAATAATAATAAATATTATAATAAAAGACGATAAGTAACAGATATGTCCGGTCGTTCGGGTTGGGTCTAATACCATACCCCATCATGAGGGAAAATGGTCTGAGAATGCGCTGGGTCGGAGGGAGCTGTCACATCATGAACAGTGACGTGACAGGAGGGGTATTTATAGTGAGAGGAGGAGAAAGGCGTTGGAGGTCGACGGGTCGGACGGCTTTTCGATCGGATGGCCATCCGATCGGATGACCATTCGATCGAACGGTCGTTCGATCGGACGACATGTGCGAGTTAGTTTCCGACTTCCGTTTCGTGCGTTGAGCGTTGCGATGCATTTAAGCGAGTGTCGAATAAGCGATGCGATAGTTTTAAATAATAGTTACACAAATAACATAACTAACATACAACAACATAAGTAATCTTGCGTTTCCAGTTCACGATGAGATTGCGTTGCGATTGCGTTTTCAAATAACACCTTTAACATATAAAATCATGCACAAGTAACACATAATAACACACACACATAGAACAATATTAGTAATTGCGATTCGAGTTGCGTTGCGATAGCGATGAGATAGCGTTAAGTAGACTAGCTTTTTAACTGCGTTTATCGCATTGTTACTTTACATATTACAAATCGTAAACAAATATAGCGGTAACTAGCATACGTCGATTATCGAGTCGAAGAGTACAAGTAATAATTAAGCAAGGAATGACAAATCTGATTAGCAATCTTTTCTTCCTTTGACTTTGACTTCAAAAGTCGGGTTGTTACATACGTTAACATATTAAATCTAACTTTGTTTATTTATTTATTTCTTTGATGTTATCTAACGGAACTAACTTACTTATAATTATAAAATTTATATTTTAACCTGAATATAATTAGATTAACGTGAGTTAGGATCCGAGTTTGAATTGTTTGTGAATGTTTAAGATGAATGATGTAAAAAGATAGATAAATATGGAAATAGTGCAGCGGAATGATAATATACTTTAAATCACAAACAATGAGAGAATTGCTTTCATCGTGATACTTTTAACTGAATGATTGCAATTACAAAATATTCACATATGCATGAATTACAAACTCCCCCTCAGCCTAAGATCACTCCGATTTTCTCGTACAAAATGTCAAGGTGAAGTGATGAATAGAACAATACATTCACTGGTCTATTTATAGTATAATGCAAACCTCTGAGGAATCTAAGATGACGTCACCTAGACAATGACATCTAACAACTTCTAACAACCTCTAACATCTGCTATTACAAAAACACTATTACAATGTAAACTCTGTTATTCAGCATCTATTGAGTCTTATCATCTGTTGAGCCTCAGCAGACCTTCTTCATCAGACTTTTTCTTCTTCAAACATAGGGTGATCAGACCTTTGCTATCAACAGACTTTAGCCTACATCAGTGATTTACTTTGGCAGACCTTGTGAATCAGAAGACTTTGTTCTTCAACAGACTTTAGCTTTAGCAGACCTTTGATTGTAGCAGATGTTGATGCCTTTGCCATTGGGAGGAGTATGCTCTTCAAACACTGTTATTAATGATCAGTTGATTGTAGATTATTTTGGCTTTCTATCATCTGTTCTGTCCACATGAGCTAACAATCTTCCCCTAGAACAGATGATGCCAAAACCTTTCTTTATTGCTGATCTTTATTTCTCATCAACATCTCCCTGATTTTCCCTTTGAATTGTAGTTCAAAGTTCAGGGAGTACATATCTTCAAAATCCCTTTCAAGTTCAAGTTCCAATAGATCTTGGAGATCATACGCATCCAGGCCATATGCATTCTCCATCTTAAGCTTTTGAACACTACCTTCTGATCTGAGCAGAGACAATTCGTGGGTGTCTGAGGCTGACTTCCACTTTAGAATTTTTGGATCAGATGGTTTTCTTGGGACAAGACTTATTAAAGATGAGTTTGGTGATTGTGGCCTGCTGACAACCTTTGCAAGTGTTTCTTTTAGTTGAGCAGCCAGCATGTCAGCAACAGGATCTATGTGAAAATCAAGCTGGCATTCTATTCCCTCTTTTCTGATGTTTTCAAAATTCTACTCTTCTTCCTCATCAGTCTGCTTTTGCCTTTTTTGTGACATCTGTGCCTCCACGACCATCAAACAAATACCAAATCAATGAAATATTGTGTTTCATACTTGGGATTTGTATAAATATGTGTATCATTTTCATATATCAATTCTCGTTCGATTTCGAGCTCTAAATCACTTTCTGGAAAGTTATACGCGAAATGATGCGTAAACCTAATCAGTTTAACATGACAAACACTCCAGAGTAGTGAAATATGCTTAACATACCTTAAATAACCTTTACATAACTTAGAAATAAGTTTTGGAGGGTTTGGTGTGTCGAAATCAAGTTTATTCGATCGCAGGGACTATTTGCGTCAAACTGCAAAAGTCTGCTGATTCGTATGGTATCGAACATTCCGGAACTTGACCATAAGTTAAGCATACCATAAATATCCTTTACATAGCTTAGAAATAGGCCTTGAGGGGTTCGGTGTGCAAAATAAACTTTTTGGTCAAACAGGGACTAAAAGCGTCAAAAAGTGCATAAGTTTGTATTTTCGCGCATACCTTACGTTCTGAATATATCCGGACATCCAAAAATTTATGTAATCATTAAAATATTTTATTTTAGTGATTGGCATGATAAAATTCTATTCATCGCGTAATTTGGATCGTTTTTCGCGTCCGTTCGTGTTTCGTCATAATTAACCGAACAACGCAACCGTACGACCAAACGAACCGACATCCAAGATTTTTTTGAGCATATTTCATGTTCCCTATACTTTAACTTCATTGTAGAGCCTTGAAATGGGGTTAACGGGGCTTAAACGTGTCAAAAATGCATCAAAAACCAAGTTTTACACCTACAGGGACTAAACTTGACATTCTGTCAAAGTTAGGCTTAGGAGGGGTGCGTAAGACTTAGTGAAAGTCTACGCGGCCCGCGTAAATTCCCCTTTTCTGCAAAAATGGTTTTCTTCAATGAGCAGCTGGTTTCTGGCTTTGGTTCTTGGTTTTTCAATACCATGAGCTTGTTTTGGGCACCCATAGGTTTGTAAAACAATGGGCACACATGGAGGGCCAAGATTGAAGCTCGTAAATCGAGGAACGATCCTAACGATGGCCCGAAATCTAAAAATACCCTTCATGTTTCATTTGCAACCTCACACCTTGATTTATTTATGCTCTAAGTTGGGGTTTCCATACCTCATACCTGAGCAACTTGAATCAAATCTCCATTGCTTGGACCTCTTGTAAGTTTCTTTCATGCTTTTATGCGTTTTTAAGCGTAAAAGTCAAAAAAATGTTTGACTTTCTGCTTTGAACAGTCTTTGGTCAACACGAAGTTCGTTTGAACTTCGCAACGTGAGCGTAATCACGATGGTTATAGTCCCTTGTGACTATACCTACTGATTACCACATTTTTAGGCATAGTGACGAGTCATAGTTTCGGTCAAAATGCGTGTTTATGCGTATTTTGCAACCAAACTATTCTTGGGTATCAAAACCCTTTGTTTTGATATCAAACTTGTTTTCTAACTTCGTTAAACATGTTTTAACATGTTTAACTCGTCACTTTTAGTTTAGTGCTTATATAGGGTCGTAAGATAAGCGGTCTAAACAACCGCTTAGACTTTCGAACCCGACCCGTTTGGTCGATCATTAGGATCCGATCAAGCATATTTTTGCGACCATAGTTGTATAGGGAATAACCTTCCGAGGTTATACCTTATGGTCACTTCGTTTACTTAGTTGTATGATAGGTAGTTTATATGCCTTAGGAAAATGACCAAAATGCCCTTTTTACGCATAAATTCATTTTAAGCATATGTAACCTAAATTTTGACATCTAAACTGATTAGGCAACATTATTAGACATGTTAAGGCATATAATACTTGTCATAGGACTAGTTAGGCGGTCCGAACGAGTTTTGCGCGAACGACGCGTTAAAGTAGCGTAAGCTACCTAAACGGGTCGTAATGGGTCGTAAGCACTTAGGTTAGGTTTCGATTTAGAATGTAGGCTTTGTTAAACCATATTACATGAGTCCCTATACTCATTTGGTTTATGAAACCTCATTTTATCCGATCTTCCGATTTAGGTCCGGTTATTAACGTAGTTACCTATATTAGGTGCCGTTTGATTTCCGTGATCCCTCTAGCTTTGCTTGGTTGTTATTCAAGACTTCTAAGCATTCTCAGGTGAGTACATAGTTCCCCTATTTTACTGCTTTCAAACATTTTGGGGTGAAACACATGTGCCTACTTGTTACTTTCGTGCTTTTCATGCTTTTATATCATATACTTGCTATGTTCACTAGTACACATATAGTATGTGATTTCATTATGTTTTGCTATGTATGTTCATGTAGCATGCTAGCACATTGATTTTCATATATTACATTTTGTTGCATATGTTCACTCAGCATATGGACACATTGTTTTACATTTCTACTTTGTATGTTCATTTAGCATATTTAAGTACATTATTTTCATAAAACATGCTTACATTTGGCATGACATTTGGTTTGTTTAACGGGTCATTAATACATTCATTAACACCGATCATGTCGTTCGTTAGTAGGTAGTGGTACGATAGGAATTGACAACTCCTGTTCCTGAAATCCTAGGTTTGTTTGGGTGGAAGGAATGACCGAATTCGATATACAGAATTTAGATAGACCTTTAATTTGTTTAAGGGTTTATCGCCACAGTCTCAAGGCTTGAATGTAGGTGTTAGAATAATACCGCATAGATGTTTGTATCAGTAAAGCATGCATTTTACAAAACATAACTTTTGATTTAAATTATGATTTATCAAATACATTGTTTTGTACATTTCTTTCATATAGGGTCGAGTAAATGCTTTTATTTAGTAAATGCTTTTATTCACTATACATTACATTCGGTTATACATGAACATGATTCACATTTGGCATTTGACATTGGTTTAAACAATACATTTTGGTGGTTTGTTTGGGTAAGTGATTTAAATAACGAGGCGTGTGTAATATGATAAAAGCATGGTGGATACGCCGCTGGTACTTCCTATATATAAATGCTTTTATGATATTACATATCGTAGCATTATTTAAACCATTTCAAGTTAGATATATTACATTTTACACAAATATCATATCTTCATGAAACATTGTTTTACAAACAACATATTTTATACAAACTCATTTTATTTGGTTAGTTATTTATCTATGCATCTTTCTTTTATATCATCTGATTTCTTATCATTTTTTGTATGATTTATAAAAGAAAACATTTTACAAGGTTCATGACTAATTTTTGTTAAACATTTTCATTAAACTTACAAGTTATGAATCCTATTTTAATAAAACCTATGTATCTCACATGCATTTTTATGTTGACGTACCTATTTTCACATATGTTTCAGGTGCTGTTGTTAGATGATTATGATGCAAACATAGGATTGGACGAGGGCCTTAGTGACATTAAAAGATGCAGGACTAGTTAATTATGTTATGTTTCCTTGTTTTTAAGACAATGTAACCTCTTGTAACTTAATAAAACAAAACTTCAATTTCCATGTGTTATGAAACAATGATTCTGTTACAACACTCCCCGACGATTCCGCGACGATTTGTTGTTTTACGCGGTCGAGGTGTGACAGAAGAGTTGGTATCAGAGCTCATGGTTATAGGGAATTAGGTTATTAGTAATGCTTTGACCTAGTCTATAACCTTCCTAGGACCCTAACACAGTTTACTTGCGTTTAGATTCTAAAACAATAACGTCACCTATCTTTAGGCGACAACCACAACAAGAACACAAATTTCAAATCCGCTTTGAAAACCAATCATCTGTTCTAGGATGATTTATTATAAGGTTTTGAACCTTCAAAGTTTTCAAAATCTCGTCATGGTTTGGATCTTATAATGTGAACACATGCAATCTGGAAGGGTGGATGCATGTACTCTGAGTTTTCTGTCTAAGGCTAGAGTGTTCGTACAAATCCACATAATCGGACCAGTCACTCTTACCTGGGAACTCTTGGGGTGAGTGTCCACTTATAGGCTAAAGCATGTCTTCACGATACATTAACATAACCTGCTTACTTTGGTTAGTCACCGTCTCATTTGTTTGCCTTAGGTAACAAACAAATGATCGCAATTTTTATGCGTTGTCATTCTGTTTTGATTGTCCGATAACATTTCACTTGTTTCCTCCTATGACTTCCATTCCCTTTAGGATGTCTCTTCATCGCAGGGACGCTCAGATGTCCGAGCAGACTACCAAATTTGCCCAGCGAATAGGCGAAGTAATCCTGAAGACTGCTGAATTAGCTGTTGCCATGTCTCGTCTCAAGGATGAAGCCACCCAAGAAACACCAAAGGAAACATAAGCCAAGCCTCCACAAAAATCAAAGAAGCGTAAAGCTTCAAAGAATCCTACAGCGGTTACACCAAAACAGGCAGGACCTAGCCAAGTGGCAGCACCGCCAGCCAAGAAGCCGTACAAGGGAACTGCTCCATGGTGTAATCGATGCAACCATCATCATCCGGATCAAATACCCTGCTTCAAATGTACCCACTGTGGACGATGGGGACATTTGGTTGACATGTGCCGCTTTGCTATCCAAAACAAAGCTGTTGCAAATCCTGCTGCTGCTCAACTTCCTGCCAGGAAACCTTATGCCGGTACTGCACCGATGAGCAACAAGTGTAATGCACCTCACCGAACTTACCTGCAGTGTCGTCTGTGTGCATCATGTGGACGACTCGGTCACCTGGCAAATGCTTGTCAATTCAACCCAATCCAAGGTGGTCCAAACCAACCCCAAGTAAACCCTGCTCAAGCTCGTTTACCGTCTGGTACTTGCTACATATACGGAGAGATGAGTTATCTCAGGAACAAAAGCCCAAAGATTTTCAATGCAAATCTGACCCACGGATGAGCATTTGCCTGATTAGAAGAAGCTGCTGCTTTGAATAATTTGAATCTTATGCTTTTGTTTCTTTTGTTGAACTCTGAAACAATGTGTTTAGTTTATAAATAAATCATTGTTTGCAATTCTGATATACAAGTGTAATTACATGTGTGTATGGCATTTCCCTATGATACCTACATCAAAGAACTATGTTCTTTAAACAAACTACTCTTGTGATTCTCCCTTTCAAGTGATCGCTCATGATTTCCTCGAAAATTTGAAGTACTCGTTTCATTCTAAGAAACAAAGTACAGAATATAAGTGACAATTTTAGACGATTACTCAAAATGTCACTTTAAATCCTTGGTTAGATAACTAAGGGTATTTTCGATCTCATACCCATATCATTACATTCTGGTTTTCATAACAACATACATAATATATGCTTTTCAAAAACAACCTTCATGATTTCAAAAACATTTTATATAGTTTGAAAACATTTTTAAGATAGTATATTTGCTTAACATATCACGTGCATAATTTCAAAAGCATCATCCATGTTTTCAAAAACCTTATACATAATTTCAAAAAAATTCATCTCGCATGATTTTAAAACATTTTACAAATATACTTATCTAATACACCTACCTTATGATTTCAAAAGTATTATGTGGGGTTTCAAAAACATTAAACACATTTCTAAAAGAACCCCATGCATAGTTTTCAAAAACATTTTGCTCATACATTGACTTAACCTTCAAATTCTGCTTCATATGTCGCCTTGCCATATCTAGCGCCTCAACTTCATGAGCATTTTACCTCATGTTTTGACTTAAGCACGTCCAATGCAAGGTTTCGAAACATCTTCCAATTCCAAAATCCATATAAGATCTTATTATCTTCACAATTAGATCCTTGTGGATGATTATCACTCAAATCGGAGTCCTTAATTGAATTCATTGTATGCTTTAATACGTACATTACGATTCAATAAGGACAAAGCCGAATTCCTATTAAGATCTTCCTATCTTCATAGTTAGATTCTTGATGATGTTAAAGTGCCAAATGAAATCCACGGATTGGATTCCTAGTGTGCTTTAAATTCATGTGCTCAATTAACAAGAAAATTAACAAAATGATAACAAATTAAAAACCAAGATAAACAATTATGTGCTTATGTGCTTATGTGTTTTCTTTTATGTATTGTGTTTTTGAGTAATCTGGATATTCGTTATCCAAATCCTCGTAGAATCTTCCATATCTTCATATGAGAGATTCATAGTAGGATATTCAAAAGGTACTACCTTAAATCCTTAATGGGCTTCTACGTAATAGTTAAGACCCTTGGATTATATAGTACCATTCCATGATTCAAAAGAGACCCTTTGAGTGGTCTAGTAAAAAAGATTGATTCAAAATCTGGTTAAGAATGACATGTGATGATATAGCTGAAAAGACTCCTTGGTGGTCTAATTAAAGAGATCGTTTATTGATTTAATTAAAAGGACCTTAGGGTGGTTTAGTCACAATCATCACATGTTCGTTCATTGTTTCTTCCCCTACACATTATAAAATGCACTGTGTGAACTATGCAAGGAATTA
The DNA here is from genome assembly GCA_030545235.1 of Helianthus tuberosus. Taxonomy (NCBI): domain Eukaryota; kingdom Viridiplantae; phylum Streptophyta; class Magnoliopsida; order Asterales; family Asteraceae; genus Helianthus; species Helianthus tuberosus. Next base: position 8,755 of record JARYGA010010255.1, read on the forward strand.
CATAATTATGGATGCATACACAATTATGAAATTCAGTGCACGAAAACCACAGTAAGATTTATCGTGTGTAAGAACCGATAGTGGCAACAATAACGAAACGTGAACAATGTAATTGAGGTACGGTGGATGCACCAATGGCGCTTCATATACTTGTATATAAGTGTCCCTCTTACATTGCAAGCATGATGTTATTTAAAGTTACTAGAAGTTCTGAACTCTAACCAGTGTTGTTTTATCTTTTCGACTTCATGTTTCAAGCTCTCACAAGTTTCCTCTAAATAAAATTCGGGACGAAATTTCCTGAAGTAGGGGAGACTGTGACATCTGTGCCTCCATGACCATCAAACAAATACCAAATCAATGAAATATTGTGTTTCATACTTGATATTTGTATAAATATGTGTATCATTTGCACATATCAATTCTCGTTCGATTTCGAGCTCTAAATCGCTTTCTAGAAAGTTATACGCGAACTGATGCGTAAATGTAATCAGTTTAACGTGAAAAACACTCCGGAACAGTGAAATAGTCTTAACATACCTTAAATAACCTTTACATAACTTAGAAATAAGTTTTGGAGGGTTTGGTGTGTCGAAATCAAGTTTATTCGATCGCAGGGACTATTTGCGTCAAACTGCAAAAGTCTGCTAATTCGTATGGTATTGAACATTCTGGAACTTAACCATAAGTTAAACATACCATAAATATCCTTTACATAGTTTAGAAATAGGCTTTGAGGGGTTCGGTGTGCAAAAATAAACTTTTTGGTCAAACAGGGACTAAAAGCGTCAAAAAGTGCATAAGTTTGCATTTTCGTGATTGGCATGATAAAATTCTATTCGTCGCGTAATTTGGATCGTTTTTCGCGTGCATAAGTTCGGTGTGCATAAGTTTGAATATATCCGGACATCCAAAAGTTTATGTAATCATTAAAATATTTTATTTTAGTGATTGGCATGATAAAATTCTATTCGTCGCGTAATTTGGATCGTTTTTCGCGTCCGTTCGTGTTTCGTCGTAATTAACCGAACAACGCAACCGTACGACCAAATGAACAGACATCTGAGATTTTTTTGAGCATATTTCATGTTCCCTATACTTTAACTTCATTGTAGAGCCTTGAAATGGGGTTAACGGGGCTTAAACGTGTCAAACATGCATCAAAAACCAAGTTTTACACCTGCAGGGACTAAACTTGACATTCTGTCAAAGTTAGGCTTAGGAGGGGTGCGTAAGACTTAGTGAAAGTCTATGCGGCCCGCTTAAACTCCCCAATTCTGTAAAAATGGTTTTCTTCAATGAGCAGCTGGTTTCTGGCTTTGGTTCTTGGTTTTTCAATACCATGAGCTTGTTTTGGGGCACCCATAGGTTTGTAAAACAATGGGCACACATGGAGGGCCAAGATTGAAGCTCGTAAATCAAGGAACGATCCTAATGGTGGCCCGAAATCTATAAATACCCTTCATGTTTCATTTGCAACCTCACACCTTGATTCATTTCTGCTCTCAGTTGGGGTTTCCACACCTCATACCTGAGCAACTTGAATCAAATCTCCATTGCTTGGACCTCTTGTAAGTTTCTTTCATGCTTTTATGCGTTTTTAAGCGTAAAAGTCAAACAATGTTTGACTTTCTGCCTTGACTAGTCTTTGGTCAACACGAAGTTTGTTTGAACTTCGCAACGTGAGCGTAATCACGATGGTTATAGTCCCTTTTGACTATACCTACTGATTACTACGTTTTTAGGCATAGTGACGAGTCATAGTTTCGGTCAAAATGCGCGTTTATGCGTATTTTACAACCAAACTATTCTTGGGTATCAAAACCCTTTGTTTTGATATCAAACTTGTTTTCTAACTTCGTTAAACATGTTTTAACATGTTTAACTCGTCACTTTTAGTTTAGTGCTTATATAGGGTCGTAAGATAAGCGGTCTAAACAACCGCTTAGACTTTTGAACCCAACCCGTTTGGTCGATCATTAGGATCCGATCAAGCATATTTTTGTGACCATAGTTGTATAGGGAATAACCTTCCGAGGTTATACCTTATGGTCACTTCATTTACTAAGTTGTATGATCGGTAGTTTATATGCTTTAGGAAAATGACCAAAATGCCCTTTTTACGCATAAATTCATTTTAAGTATATGTAACCTAAATTTTGACATCTAAACTGTGACAACTCGTATTTTAGAACCTTCGTTGTGCTTTGATATAACCTGTATGAACATTACGTGACTAGTTGACGTGTTTGATTGTAATGGAATATTATGTTTTGTTATGCTATGTGTTATGTGATATGGAAATTAGAATGTGAAATTGTGTCCGATCGCACAAGCCCTTTGGGCCACACGCCTTATCCCTCGTCACACACACCTTCCTCGGCCCACTCTACTCGAATCGAGACCAAGAGGGCAGCCCAATGAAGGGTTCGGCCCACTCCCCTTTATTAGCATGCACATAACCCATTATGGGGTTTTGATCCTCATAATTTGCAAACACTTAACACACACAAAAACCCTAAAGATCTCTTCTCCTCCCTTTCACTCGAGGGCAACAACCCTATTCCCTCGAAGCTTTCTTGGATCGCTACGCCATCTCTCCCTCGTTCCATCACTTGTGTGCACTTAAACGCTTGGTTAGTCATTTGTTTTAGTTTCGGTTGATTACTTAAGTATCGATGCATGATGTGTGTTTTTACTATGTGTTCTTGCATGGTATCTAATGTTTTGTGTTGGTAAAGGCTGGATGAATAATATTATGATAATGAACTGTTGCAATCGATTAGAGAGTTTGACCGATGATCTAGGGTTAGGATGATGGTTGATGATTTACATGATTGTTCTCTATGAGTGATGTTTATGAAGGATTGTTATTGTTATTCGGTTATGTGAGGGTTAGAATTGGATAGGGATTCAATAGTGAGCTTTGATGAAACTGTGGTGTGAATTAAATGGTTGAATGTTGTAAACCATTACTTGGAATTAGAATGATGAACTAGGGTTGCATGAAAGTACTCGAATCCGTTAATCTAATGATCTGATTGAATGTTTAATTGTTTACCATACCTGGAGAATAATTAGGGTGCATGATTGTTGAATGATTGTTGATTTGATCCGATTTGAAACTGCCAAAGATGTTAGAAATTGTTATGGAATTAAGGAGCTGCAATCAAGGAAGTTTGTTACATCTTCTGATCCCGACAAGGGTTGCGAGTCGAGACCCCACTGTCTCGATTCAAGACCACACCTTGCCATCACACAAACAAGACTTGAGACCACAGTTGCGGGTCTTGTTGCGACTCGAGACCTGACTCGAGATCACCCAGTCTCGAGTGATAAATGTATGACCTGAGACCCCTTAGTTGTGACTCGAGAATGTTAAGAATATAACCCGAGACCGCATTGTCTCGACTCGAGATCCCTAGTCTCGACTCGAGACCACATGATCATATATTCTGATTGGACTTGCATACTGTTACGAGCCCAAGTAATTGGGCCGCACACTTGGGCTTAATACGTTACTGTTGAACATATAATATATATACTGTTAACGGCCATGATTATACGTGTATGCCATGATCAATACTTGTTAGTATACGTGTAGAAAACCATACGTGCATTACCTGAATACGAACCTGACTTGTATGGTAACCATGTTAGGACGTGGTTGACTACAGATAGCTCAAGTGACCTTTTTGTTTATCTGCCGAGCAAACCAAGGTGAGTTCACACACTTTCTAAGGCATGGGATTCCCGGTGGTTGGGAATGGGTTAAAGAATAAAAACGGAACCTACATATCCTCCTTGGGTAGGATATGTACCGCCATCTTCCATGGGTAGGATGCCAATATTAATCTTGCGTATTCTCCATGGGTAGAATACGTACGTTCGTCCTCCTTGGGTAGGACAACAACCTTAAACGTACTAGACAAAACTCTATCATGAAGTCCCTCATTTTTATATCGACTTAATCGTCGGGCCAATGGCGAGCGGGTCATTAGTTAATAGCGCTATTAGGGTTGACAAGCCTCACAGCGTGCCGGTAGGACGGACGTGTACTAATGGATCTGGGCACTTAGTCAATGATGATAGACATTGACGTAGGGCACAACTTACTTTCGTCAGTTGTTGATATGGTAACGGTCTAGTGGTTCATATGGGGAAGCCCCCATTGATTTTGGATATGGTTTGGGAAACGAAGATACTGGTTAACTCGTGGTTTACGAAACAACTTATGGTTTTCAAAACAAACTTGTAAAACTAAACAACCAACTGTGAACTCGCTCAACTTTGTTGTTGACTCGTTGTTACATGCCTTGCAGGTCGTTAGGTGCTTATGGAGCTTGCACAGGGAGGAGTGATCGTTGTGGGACATGGACTGTTGAGTTCCATGTTAAACATTTAAACTTTATGAACTTATTACTTATGTTTGGGTTTTACATTTTATGCTTCCGCTGTTAACTTAAAGTTGGTTACTTTCTCTTGGACACCAATTATATTGTGGTTGGTTTTAATTACTTAATTACGTTGTTCAATATGATTGGTGGCTTGATCCTGGTCCGTCACGCCTCCATGCGGTGATACTCCGCTTGTGGATTTTGGGGGTGTGACAGATTGGTATCAGAGTCATTGGTTATAGTGAACTTGGTTTTAAAAAGGGAAAAGCTTTTTGACAAAACCAGACTATAACCTGTACAATGCTCAACGATCCACAACGACGCTTCGCTCCACGTGCAAGGCTCAACACTATAGGTGATATGATTTATGTTTATATTGCCTACTTATTAGTTACATAGTACATTGTTCATGGTATGCTTTGGTTAACGTAGCAACTATTGTTAGACACTCATTGTGTGCTCACTCTCTTCTGTCACTTCACACTCACGCATTGTCACGACACTTTTCTCACTCGTGCTCTCTTTATTGTGAAGATCATGAGTGGACGTATCAACCTAACTCAAGCCCAGCTAACGGCTTTTATCAATGAACAAGTTGCTGCAGCACTCGCAGCCGCTTAGGAAGGAGGTCAACATGCTAGCCTCCTGCGTGTACTTTCAAAACTTTTATGGACTGCCGACCTGCTACTTTCAACGGCACTGAAGGAGCTGTAGGCCTCCTCCACTGGTTCGAGAAGCTCGAATCTGTCTTTGAGATGTGTGAATGCCCTGAGGCTCGTAGGGCGAAGTATGCTACTGGTACTCTCGAAGGTGTAGCACTCACGTGGTGGAACGCTCAGGTCCAAATGCTGGGGTTGGTTGCTGCTAATGCCACCCCATGGAACGACTTTAAAGATCTATTCAAAGAGGAATATTGTAATCGTGATGACATCCACAAGCTGGAAGTGGAGTTCTACAACCTAAAGATGACGGGGTCGGAAATTGAAGCGTATACGAAAAGATCAAATGAGCTGGCTATCTTGTGTCCTACTATGGTAGATCCTCCTATCAAGCGTATCGAGTTGTACCTCAAAGGTTTAGTGCCGGAGATCCAGAGCCATGTGACGGCAGCAAACGTCGCCACTATCCAGCAAGTTATTCACTTGGCTCATCATCTCACTGATCAGGCAGTCGAGCAGAACAGGCTGCCCAAGCGTATTGGTGCTACTACTACTACTACTTCTGATGCCCCCAGCGACAACAAGCGAAAATGGGATGGAACCTCGAGCAAAGGTTCTACTTCGGTTTAGTCCCAGTCTCAGCAGCGAAAGACTGACGACTTCAAGAGTCCTGGTCAGCAATTCTCAAGCAGTCAGAATCAAGGTCAAGGTGGGTACAAGGGAAATCACCCTAAGTGCAATTGATTTTACATGCACCACAGTGGGCAGTGCAACAAAGGTCGCTGCCATCGATGTAACAAGCTTGGTCACACAGCAAAGGAATGCAGGAGCCCATATCCTGCAAATCAAAATCGTCAACAACAGCAGCAAGCTCCACGGAACCAGCAGTAACAGCAACAGCAGGATAATAAAGGATATTTTCAGTGTGGTACCGAAGGCCACTTCAAGAGGAACTGTCCCCGGCTGAACCAGAATCAGAACAACAACAATAATCAGGGGAGAAATAACGTGGGTAACAATGATGGCAACGATGCCAGGGGGCGTGCGTTCGTGATTGGGCAGGGTGATGCAAGGAACGATCCCAACGTTGTGATGGGTAAGTTTCTACTGGATGATTTCTTTGTTACTGTTTTATTTTATTCAGGTGCCGATACCAGTTATATGTCCCTTAAGGTTAGTCAAATGCTTAAGAACACTCCAATACTTTTGAACACCAAACACATGGTAGAACTAGCAAACGGTAATAGTCTTGAAGCCACACACATAGTTAAGGGTTGTAATCTCGTCTTAGCTGGTCAGACTTTCTCTATCGATTTTATTTCTATCGTACTTGGTAGTTTCGACGTCGTTATTGGGATGGATTGGTTATCTCAACATCGAGCAGAGATCCTTTGCAAGGAGAAAATCGTCCGCATTCCTCATTCTGGTGAAGAACCTTTAGTGATTCATGGCGACAAGAGTGGTGCTGTTGTGGGCATCATTTCTTTCCTTAAGGCCCAGAAGTGTTTGCGAAAGGGCCACACTGCTATTTTAGCCCTCATTACTGACACCTCAAAGAAAGAGAAGAAGATAGAAGATATCCCTATTGTGCGCGACTTTCCTGAGGTATTTCCTGAGGAATTACCTGGTCTTCTGCCTCATCGACAAGTCGAGTTTCAAATCGAGCTAGCTCCTGGAGCAGCACTAATAGCTCGAGCACCTATCGTCTAGCCCCATCAGAACTCGAAGAACTGTCCGCACAACTACAAGAGCTCTTGGACAAGGGTTTTATTCGTCCTAGCTCTTCGCCCTAGGGAGCTCCAGTGTTATTTGTGAAGAAGAAAGACGGTACATTCAGAATGTGTATTGACTACCGCGAACTCAACAAGGTGACCGTGAAGAATCGTTATCCTCTCCCAATCATTGATGACTTATTCGACCAGTTGCAAGGGTCGAGTTTCTACTCAAAGATTGACCTGAGGTCAGGCTACCATCAACTGAGAGTCCGAGACGAGGACATCTTTAAGACAGCATTCAGGACTCGGTATGGGCATTACGAGTTTCTGGTTATGCCTTTTGGATTGACGAATGCACCTGCGGTCTTCATGGATCTTATGAATAGAGTGTGCAAGCCTTACCTGGATAAGTTTGTTATTGTTTTCATCGATGACATCCTGATCTATTCTAAGAGTCAGGAAGATCACGAGTATCACCTGAGACTTATTTTGGAACTCCTTCGAACAGAGCAGTTGTATGCCAAATTTTCTAAATGTGACTTCTGGCTTCGCGAAGTCCATTTTCTAGGGCACGTGGTAAACAAGGATGGGATTCATGTTGATCCATCCAAGGTAGACTCGATCAGGAACTGGCCTGCACCCCGTACACCAACAGAAATCCGCCAATTCTTGGGTTTGGTGGGCTACTACAGAAGGTTTATCAAGGATTTCTCCAAGATTGCGCAACCTCTCACCTCACTAACTCAGAAGGGTGTCACCTATCGTTGGGGTGATACGCAGGAATCTGCATTTCAGCACTTAAAGGATAGACTTTATAGCGCACCTATTCTCTCATTGCCTGAAGGCATAGATGATTTTGTGGTTTATTGCGACGCATCCATCCAAGGACTTGGTTGCGTGTTGATGCAACGTGATAAGGTCATTGCTTACGCATCACGCCAACTTAAAGTTCACGAAAGGAACTACACTACGCACGACTTGGAGTTGGGAGTAGTGGTTTTTGCTCTTAAGATATGGATACATTACCTGTACGGTACCAAGTGCACCATTTACACCGATCACAGGAGTCTCGAGCATATCTTCAAGCAAAAGGAGTTAAACATGCGACAACGCCGATGGGTTGAGCTCTTGAATGACTACGAATGCGTGATCAAGTACCATCCGGGCAAAGCCAATGTTGTGGCAGACGCCCTCAGCCGAAAGGATACTACACCTAAGCGCGTGCGAGCGTTACAACTTACCATCCAATCTAGTCTTCCTACACAGATACGAGATGCTCAGGTTGAAGCATTGAAAGCAGAGAATATCAGGTCCGAGTCCCTACGGGGATCGAGGAAACGATTAGAACAAAAGGAAGACGACGCTTACTATGTAACAGGGCGCATCTGGGTCCCACTTTACGGAAACTTACGCGAGCTGGTGATGGATGAAGCACACAAGTCTCGTTACTCGGTACATCCTGGTTCGGATAAGATATACCATGATCTCAAGACTACATATTGGTGGCCTAGTATGAAAGCCAACATAGCGATCTACGTTAGCAAATGTTTGACTTGTGCGAGAGTCAAAATCGAGTACCAGAAACCATCAGGCCTACTGCAACAACCAGCGATTCCAACATGGAAATGGGAGCAAATTTCCATGGATTTCGTTACTGGTTTACCCAGATCTCAACGAGGAAACGACACTATTTGGGTGATAGTAGATCGATTGACCAAGTCTGCACATTTTCTGGCTATCAAGGAAACGGATAAGTTGTCTACTTTAGCAGACGTTTACCTGAAGGAAGTAGTTTCAAGGCACGGGGTGCCAACCTCCATTATCTTTGATCTTGACACACGTTTTACCTCTGAATTGTGGCAAGCAATGCACAAATCCTTTGGTTCTCGATTAGACATGAGCACAGCATATCACCCGCAGACGGATGGGCAATCTGAACGCACCATCCAAACCCTTGAAGACACGCTTAGGGCATGTGTGATTGACTTTGGTAACGGCTGGGAACAACATATTCATTTGGAGAAATTTTTGTATAATAACAGTTACCACACCAGTATCCAGGCTGCTCCGTTTGAGGCATTGTATGGACGTAAATGCCGATCACCTATTTGCTGGGCAGAAGTTGGCGACAGCCAAATCACTGGCCCAGAACTTGTAGTAGACACAACAGAGAAGACTGCTCAGATACGACAACGAATGGCGGCGGCTCGTGACCGTCAGAAAAGCTACGCTGACAAGCGCAGGAAACCACTCGAATTCCAGGTTGGGGATCGAGTGCTACTTAAAGTCTCACCTTGGAAAGGTGTTGTTCGTTTTGGTAAACGAGGCAAACTCAATCCACGATATGTTGGACCTTTCGAAATCATAGAGAAAATAGGCAAAGTGGCCTACAAACTAAACCTACCAGCAGAACTCAGTGGAGTTCACAACATTTTCCACGTGTCAAATCTGAAGAAGTGTCTGTTAGATGAGACCCTCATAGTTCCTCTTAAGGAACTCACTATCGACGATCAGCTGAGATTCTTCGAAGAACCTGTAGAGGTCACAGACCGAGACGTTAAGGTTCTCAAACATACCAGAATACCTCTTGTTCGAGTTCGTTGGAACTCCCATCATGGCCCAGAGTTTACCTGGGAACGAGAAGACCAGATGAAACACAAGTATCCCCAGTTGTTCGGGAACAGTGAAACCACTACTGAGGCTGAAGCTACTATGGAATTTCGGGACAAAATTCCAAACCAACGGGGGAAGGATGTGACACCCCAGGAAAACCATGCAACTTAACTAGCTTCCTCAGTGAGTACGTGCTAAATTTCGGGATGAAATTTCTTTCAACTTGGGGATGGTGTGACAACTCGTATTTTAGAACCTTCGTTGTGCTTTGATATAACCTGTATGAACATTACGTGACTAGTTGACGTGTTTGATTGTAATGGAATATTATGTTTTGTTATGCTATGTGTTATGTGATATGGAAATTAGAATGTGAAATTGTGTCCGATCGCACAAGCCCTTTGGGCCACACGCCTTGTCCCTCGTCACACACACCTTCCTCGGCCCACTCTACTTGACTCGAGACTAAGAGGGCGGCCCAATGAAGGGTTCGGCCCACTCCCCTTTATTAGCATGCACATAACCCATTATGGGGTTTTGATCCTCATAATTTGCAAACACTTAACACACACACACAAACCCTAAAGCTCTCCTCTCCTCCCCTTCACTCGACGGCAACAACCCTATTCCCTCGAAGCTTTCTTGGATCGCTACGCCATCTCTCCCTCGTTCCATCACTTGTGTGCACTCAAACTCTCGGTTAGTGATTTGTTTTAGTTTCAGTTGATTACTTAAGTATCGATGCATGATGTGTGTTTTTACTATGTGTTCTTGCATGATATCTAATGTTTGGTGTTGGTAAAGGATGGATGAATAATATTATGATAATGAACTGTTGCAATCGATTAGAGGGTTTGACCGATGATCTAGGGTTAGGATGATGGTTGATGATTTACATGATTGTTCTCTATGAGTGATGTTTATGATGGATTGTTATTGTTATTCGGTTATGTGAGGGTTAGAATTGCATAGGGATTCAATAGTGAGCTTTGATGAAACTGTGGTGTGAATTAAATGGTTGAATGTTGTAAACCATTACTTGGAATTAGAATGATGAACTAGGGTTGCATGATAGTACTCGAATCCGTTAATCTAATGATCTGATTGAATGTTTAATTGTTTACCATACCTGGAGAATAATTAGGGTGCATGATTGTTGATTTGATCCGATTTGAAACTGGCAAACATGTTAGAAATTGTTACGGAATTAAGGAGCTGCAATCAAGGAAGTTTGTTACATCTTCTGATCTCGACAAGGGTTGCGAGTCGAGACCCCACTGTCTCGATTCAAGACCACACCTTGCCATCACACAAACAAGACTCGAGACCACAGTTGCGGGTCTTGTTGTGACTCGAGACCTGACTCGAGATCACCCAGTCTCGAGTGATAAATATATGACCCGAGACCCCTTAGTTGTGACTCGAGAATGTTAAGAATATAACCCGAGACCGCATTGTCTCGACTCGAGATCCCTAGTCTCGACTCGAGACCACATGATCATATATTCTGATTGGACTTGCATACTGTTACGAGCCCAAGTAATTGGGCCGCACACTTGGGCTTAATACGTTACTGTTGAACATATAATATATGTACTGTTAACGGCCATGATTATACGTGTATGCCATGATCAATACTTGTTAGTATACGTGTAGAAAACCATATGTGCATTACCTGAATACGAACCTGACTTGTATGGTAACCATGTTAGGACGTGGTTGACCACAGATAGCTCAAGTGACCTTTTTGTTTATCTGCCGAGCAAACCAAGGTGAGTTCACACACTTTCTAAGGCATGGGATTCCCGGTGGTTGGGAATGGGTTAAAGAATAAAAACGGAACCTACATATCCTCCTTGGGTAGGATATGTACCGCCATCTTCCAAGGGTAGGATGCCAATATTAATCCTGCATATTCTCCATGGGTAGAATACGTACGTTCGTCCTCCTTGGGAAGGACAACAACCTTAAACGTACTAGACAAAACTCTATCATGAAGTCCCTCATTTTTATATCGACTTAATCGCCGGGCCAATGGCGAGCGGGTCATTAGTTAATAGCGCTATTAGGGTTGACAAGCCTCACACCGTGCCGGTAGGACGGGCGTGTACTAATGGATCTGGGCACTTAGTCAATGATGATAGACATTGACGTAGGGCACAACTTACTTTCATCAGTTGTCGATATGGTAACGGTCTAGTGTTTCATATGGGGAAGCCCCCACTGATTTTGGATATGGTTTGGGAAACGAAGATACTGGTTAACTCGTGGTTTACGAAACAACTTATGGTTTTCAAAACAAACTTGTAAAACTAAACAACCAACTGTGATCTCGCTCAACTTTGTTGTTGACTCGTTGTTACATGCCTTGCAGGTCGTAAGGTGCTTATGGAGCTTGCACGGGGAGGAGTGATCGTTGTGGGACATGGGCTGTTGAGTTCCATGTTAAACATTTTGTAACACCCCGTGTTTTGAAAGTCAAATTCAAAGTCAAGATTGAAGTCAAAGGAAGAAAAGATTGCTAATTGCGATCTGTCTCTCCTTGCTCAATTCCTGTTTTTACTTCTTTGACTCGTAGTTAGTCTATTTTATGTTTAACGTTAGTTGTATTATGTGGAGTAATTAATTATAATCGCAACGATCGACGAATATTTATCGGTACGAATCGCTTTACGACTGTGACTGATTGGAAGTAACAATGCGATAAAGTTAACTAAACGCTAATCGAACTAATCTAATCAATATCAAATCGCAATCGCACTCGCAACTCGAATTACGCATTTTGGTTATTGTTATACGTGTGTGTGTGCCTTATGTGTTACTTGTGCATGCCAATTTATGTTATGTGTGGTAATCAATCGAAACTCAATCGCAATCGAACTCAATCGCAATCGAATCGCAAACGCTAAACAAATACAAAATAAGGATGATTGTATGTTGATATAGTATGTTAATTAGTGGAGAAGAGATAGCGCGACATATGAGTAGTTGGGATTAAAAGTAATTTGATTAGGAAACTCTATCGCATCGCCACGCTCGCAATAGCGATCGAAACAGCAAAAATCGTCGCACCGAACACTCGAATTAGGCTACCGATCGATCAGGCGACCAGCCGACCATTCGGACTGCCGTCCGATCGGCCAGACTGACCGATCGAGCTGCCTAGCTGATCGTCTAACCCTTTACTCTTTTGGAACTCTATAAATACCCATGTCACTTTCATTCTTTCTACTTTTGGAAACTCTCTGACCGACCAGGTCGTGCTCCTCACATTTTCTTCGATTTCTCTCGATTCCGGTAAGATCTCGACCTAAACCTTGTACTTTCTTGATCTACACGCACTCCTACACCTTTCTATCTTTTGAATCTTAACTTTTAACCGAGAAATCACCAAGATTCAAGGTGTTCTAGGATGACGTCATCATGTGTTCTTGAAGAACTTCATGTTTTGGCCTCAATCCACCAAGAACAACTTAGATCTAACTGATTTCCACATAAACTAACAAAGATCTTTCATAAATCTAAACATATTCACAATAAGAAGGTTTAAAGATGGTTTTCTAACTTTCTTTCAACTCTTTTACACTCAATGCACTCAAAACCGATAGAATCGGAACTTGTGCTGACTTACTACTCATTCTTGTGGCTGTGTTGGTTCAAGATCTGGATTCTACCTACGAGGCTACCGATTCCGGGTTAACCAAGAACAATCGTCTGGAAACAATGGACCGACCGAGCTGGGGTGATTCCTGTTCAGTCGAGTCACTAAGCTAAGGACGAAGTTCTGTTGGTTAGCATGTTATCAAAACGTCTCGATAAAACGACAAACAATCAAGGGCAACCAAGTGTAAGACGAACAGGACGACCGGGACGAGGTGCCGTCCGATCGGCCTATTGACCGATCAGCCAGCCACCCGATCGACCGACCCACCAACACCTACCCTCGTTTTACGCGTCACTTATCGTTATGCTATCGAACTATTCAGGCTAACCTTACTCTCAAGCGCTCCCTTCAATCCATCAACCACTGTGAGTATACTCGATCCCTTTTTGCTTTACGCACTTTTGGGTGTTATATACGTTACTATACGAAATCACATCGAACACACTACGCAATACTTTTAACGCTAACCGTTACCGCATGTTATACGTGACTTAATGAATGCCTGTTTGTTATGTTTACACATGGAATGTTGTCTACCTGCCTTAGTAACGATAGTACTATAGTTTGGACTCAGCACCCGTTCACACGGGGGTTGTTAAGGACAATTACTTGCATGGATTACAGTGGTGATCATGTATTGCGAACTGCCTTGGGCAGTCAACCCACAGTCATTGGTATCGATAGGTTCATGTCGATAACTAACATGCTTCGTTTTCCTCTGTGTACGTGCTGGTTATGCGTAAACTATTTTGAACTCTATATGCTATTATCAAACTTGTATAATCGCCTTTACACTATGTGTATTGACTTTATTTTAACATATGTGACAGGTGTTTAGGATGCTTATCTGCTAGGAAAGCAAGGCTAGAATAAGGTCCTTGAGGCCAACAAGTAGTTGTCTATACAATTTGAATCTGAGTTGTCAGAACAGAACTAATTGCCTAGATTTTTTCTGTAATAATTTGTTTGCCTTTTGAGACATGGTATGGGACATGTTATTTTAAATTGATTGGTAATGATAATTGTTATGGAAACTTCTGGACAATCTGTTTCGCTCAGTGCCGTGCCCCGATGATTCCGCCATCGGTTGGGGTGTGACAGATTGGATCAGAGCCATAACTGTAGGGAATTAGGCAAGACTCGACCTAGTCCGGGTCGATGTCTTAGAGACCTAGTCTATAGTTAGAACCCAATAGACCGACTCGTGCATGTCCAGTAGGGATTATGTATGAGCTTACTGCTAATCATCGCCATTCTCGCCTACGTTACACTATCACTGCACTCGAATTTTCAATTTATGAATAAGCGATTAAGTCGAGATTAGGTGTGAAAACCGCAAACTCTCGACTAAATTGCTTGTTTGATCTGTATTTATCTATAAAACGCGAGAATTCGCGTTGGACTAGGAGTGAGATCCATACTTTAACGCGAATTTTCGTCTCTATTTTACCAAAATAGGAAGAAGTTGTTAAGCTAGGTGTGAAACCCTAACCTTGACGCTCTGTTTTGACTTTCAATTGGTATTACAAAACTCTCATCAAAGTCTCGAAGGACTCCAACGACCTGAAGTCACTATATGATTGAAGGGATTCGTACCAAACGCCTAAGAATCGAGGCAGAAGTGCGATCCTAAAAGTCAAAATGTGTATGACAAGTCCTTGAGAATAGTCGAATCACTTTGGGTAGTCAATGTCTAATAGCCGCAGACAATCTATTTCTCGATTTTTACATGTTTCAATTCTGAGCCCGCAACTGCTGACTCTGATGACTTGTTGATTTTATGTGTACTTAACTGTTTATGTGTTTAAATTTCGGAGACTTATTCGATCTTCGCTTTCACTTCAATCGACACGCACGACTCGCATTGCTTACCTATCTCAAAACGTTAACAAGTCGCTACTACTATAAGGAAACGACGTACGTTATGATGCTCGCTATAATACCACACGCTTGTGCTTTACTAATCGCTATGCTAAACGCGATCGCTGTAATCGGACAATCGCGGACTTTGATTGATAGGTTTCTGTATTCTGACTGCCTCTGTGATTACATGTGTACGTGCTTATATGTTTATGTGCTTCCGTGCCTCCGTGTTTATGTGAATCTGTGATTTCGTGCCTATGTGTTTATGTGATTATGCGCTTTAGTAGTAGACGTGTGAGGTGAGATTCGATTATGACGTGTCTGAAACCTATGACGATGTCTATTGCATACAAAGTCAACTGGACCGTCATCTGGACCCCGACATCCACGACTCACTCGCCAAGAACAACGGGACAAACGCCTTGCTGCCATCCTCGCTAAACAAGTGGCAAAGGTTGTGCCCCAGATCGTGAGTGAAATTTACGAGAACGTTAGCAAATCATCTGAGGAGTCTAGAACGGACGCTCCTAAAGTTGCCACCAAGACTGCTTTCAGCTTCAAGCAGTTCAAGGCTTGCAGTCCAAAGGAATTCACTGGAGAAGATGGCCCTACGGCTATGTTTCAATGGTTCGATTCCATCGAAGTGACTCTGCGCTAGAGCCGATGTCCTGAAAATCTCCGTACCCTAAACGCAACCGGCGTCTTCCAGTCCCGCGCACTACACTAGTGGACGGCCGAACGAAACAAACGCGGGAATGATGCAGCTTATGAGCTGACCTGGGAAGAGTTGAAAGCCATCATGATGGATGAATTCTGCCCTCCCCATGAACGCCAAAAGCTGGAGGACGAGTTTTGGAATATTAAGCAGAAGGATGGAGATAACGCTGCCCTGACTGCTCGCTTTAAGCAGCTCAGCATCATTTGTCCCGATCAAGTCAAGACTACAGACATGACGATCAAAAAGTACATTCGAGCTCTACCCGAC
Source organism: Helianthus tuberosus (assembly GCA_030545235.1). Lineage (NCBI taxonomy): Eukaryota > Viridiplantae > Streptophyta > Magnoliopsida > Asterales > Asteraceae > Helianthus > Helianthus tuberosus. Next base: position 24,651 of record JARYGA010010255.1, read on the forward strand.
TGTGTCGCGGATTTTGTGCATGCCGCCAAGCCAGCATCGATCGAAGAAACTTACTTGCTTGCCGCTGAAATCAACGACAAGCGGGTAAAAGCTGGTTTTTGGGATAAGCCTTCAAAGTCTCTGCATCAAGCTACCACCGCACCAACCGCTGACTCCACCGCTACCGCACCTCAGTCATCAAAGTCCTCACGCCGCAAAAAGAAGAACAACAACAGCAGCTCCAGCAACAAGAGCTATGCTGCCACCACCACTGCTGCTCCACTACAAGCCGTACCGGCTCAGCAGCAGTCTCACCACCGCCCAGCTCCAATCACTTATGCACCGCCTGCAAAGCGTGCATACACAGGCCCCCATCCGGTTTGCCCAACCTGTTCTTATCATCACCCGGTGGGTCTTGCCTGTCGTTTCTGCGCCCACTGCAACATGTACGGCCACTGTACTGTCAACTGCCGTATTGGTCCCCGCAACACCGCAGATCCTGCCACTGCTCATCAAGCTCTACTCCCAGCCCCGTAAGGTCAACACGCGGCTCAGGCACCCACGGTCAACGCCCGAGTCTGCTTCGCATGTGGTGATCCAGACCACTTTGCGAACATGTGCCCGAATAGGGTTGTGAAACAAGAGCCCCAGCAGCAGCAACAACAAGCAGCGCGCGCCAAAACCTTCAACATCAACGCGCACCAAGCCCAGGCTGACAACAACGTGGTCAATGGTACGTTCCTTGTGAATGGTAATTATGCTTCATGTTTGTTTGACACTGGAGCCGATAACTGCTTTGTATCGTTTGAATTCGAGAAGCTCCTTAGTTATAAGCGCTCCTATCTCCCCTCGACATTCAATGTTGAAGTCGCCACCGGAAGAACTGTCGTCGTTAATTCTGTTCTTCGTGATTGTACTCTTGAGCTCAACAATCACATCTTCCCAATCGACCTTATTCCGATGCAACTCGGAAGTTTTGACGTCATAGTAGGCATGGACTTTCTTCGCGAAAACCATGCTGAAGTTGTATGCTTTGACAAGATGATTCAATTCTCGCTCGCAAATGGTGATTTGTTATGTGTTTATGGCGAAACTGCTTCGAAAGGTCTTAACGTTATGTCATGTGTCCAAGCTAGCAAGTATCTCCGCAAGGAATACAGGGCTTTCTTGGCTAACATTATAGTAGCGGAGAAGGAAAAGAAAAGGAAGACAGAAGTGAAAGACGTTCCTGTGGTCCGTGAATTTTCTTAGGTATTCCCTGATGATCTCCTCGGACTACCGCCAAGTCGTGATATCGACTTCCGTATCGACCTCATTCCTGGAGCCAACCCTATTGCCAAAGCTCCTTATCGACTTGCGCCGTCCGAAATGCGCGAACTCTCAAACCAACTCCAGGAATTGCTTGAGAAAGGCTTCATTCGCCCGAGCACCTCTCCTTGGGGCGCGCCAGTCCTTTTTGTCAAAAAGAAGGATGGGTCGTTCAGGATGTGCATCGACTACCGAGAATTGAATAAGCTAACCAACAAGAACCGCTATCCCCTGCCTCGCATTGATGATTTGTTTGATCATCTACAAGGTGCTACGTGTTTCTCGAAGATCGATCTACGCTCAGGCTATCACCAGCTACGCATTCAAGAGGAAGATATACCCAAAACCGCCTTACGCACTCGTTACGGCCACTATGAGTTCGTTGTTATGCCTTTTGGTCTAACCAACACACCCGCGGTTTTCATGGACCTGATGAATCGCGTGTGTAAACCTTATCTCGACCGTTTTGTCATCGTGTTCATCGACGATGTCTTGATCTATTCCAAGTCGAAGGCCGAACACGCGCAACATCTACGTTTGGTTCTCGAACTACTCCAGGGGAATTGACTATGTGCCAAGTTCTCCAAGTGTGAATTCTGGCTGGAGGAGGTTCAGTTTCTGGGTCACATCGTAAATAGTCAAGGTATTCACGTCGACCCCGCGAAGATTGAAGTAGTTAAGAGTTGGATTACACCTAAGAACCCGTTTGAGGTCCGCTCTTTTCTCGGACTAGCGGGCTATTATCGACGATTTATCGAGGGATTCTCAAAGATCGCTGTGCCGCTTACCGCTCTCACGCATAAAGATAAGCCTTTTGTCCGCTGTGCCGATTTATCGAGCAAGAGTCTGCTTTTCAAACCCTCAAGCACATGCTCTGCAATGCTCCTGTTCTCACATTGCCCGACGGAAACGATGGATTCATTGTCTATTGTGATGCTTCCAACCTTGGTCTTGGTTGTATTATTATGCAACGGGACAAGGTTATAGCTTATGCATCTTGTCAGCTCAAAATCCACGAGAAGAACTATACAACCCACGATCTCGAGCTAGGCGCGGTTGTTTTTGCATTAAAGATTTGGCGACACTACCTTTATGGTACCAGGTGTACGATCTTCACCGATCATAGGAGCCTACAACATATCTTTGATCAGAAAGAACTTAATATGCATTAACGTCGATAGGTAGAACTTCTCAACGATTACGACTGTGAGATTCATTATCACCCAGGCAAAGCAAATGTCGTCGACGACGCTCTCAGCAGATGGAGTTATTTGCTCAGCATTCGCGATACACGAGCCCAATACGATCTCGAAACTCTCATCCGCGAAGCCCAGCATGCCTGTTTCAATGAAAGCACTCTAAAGAAGGAACGAATTCATCACGATGGAGCTCAACTTGTGAATAAGTCAAATGGGATATTCCATTATCTGGACCGAATTTGGATCCCTAAACGGACCGATTTGCGAAAGATTTTGATGGACAAAGCCCATAAATCTCGGTATTCTATCCGTCCTGGTGCCGATAAAATGTACCAGGATCTTCGCTACAAGTACTGGTGGTCGGGTATGAAGAGGGATATTGCTCTCTACGTTGGGAAGTGCCTGACTTGTGCAAGGGTCAAGGCTGAACATCAAAGGCCCTCTGGCTTACTCGAACAACCGCCAATCCCCATGTGGAAATGGGAGAGTATAGCTATGGATTTCATAACCAAGCTCCCGCGCACGTCAACGGGTCATGAAGCATCTGGGTTGTTGTCGACCGTTTGACCAAATCTGCCCACTTTTTGCCAATACGGGAAGACTACAAGGTAGAACGATTAGCCGAATCTACACCGACAAGATCATTTGTAATCATGGGATGCCTCACGACATCATCTCTGACCGTGACGCTCGGTTTACCTCGTGACTGTGGGAAACGTTTCAAGCTGCTCTTGGTACTACGCTTAATCTGAGTACCGCATTCCACCCTCAAACCGAGGGTCAGACTGAAAGAACGATCCGTACTCTTGAAGACATGCTCCGTTCATGTGTCATAGATTTCAGTTGTAATTGGGACACTTACCTGCCGTTAGTTGAGTTCTCGTATAACAACAGTTATCATTCCAGCATTCAGATGGAACCATTCGAGGCCTTATATGGAAGAAGATGTCGATCGCCTATTGTATGGCATGAGATCGGCCACTCGCAATTAACCGGTCGTGAGCTATTGCAAGAAACGACTGACAAAATCCTCCAAATTCGAGACAACTTGTTGAAAGCTCGAAGCCGACAGAAAAGTTACGCCGATAAACGACGCAAGCCCCTTGAATTTGACGTTAGCGACTACGTACTCCTAAAGGTATCACCTTGGAAGGGTGTGGTCAGATTCGGCAAGAAAGGGAAACTAGCGCCTCGATATGTTGGACCTTTTAGGATTCTGAAAAGGATCGGAAAAGTCGCCTACAGACTCGAACTACCGGAGGAACTTAGTAATGTCCACCCGACTTTCCACGTTTCAAACCTCCGAAAGTGCCTAGCTGAGCATGATTTAATTGTACCTCTCGATGACCTCCAAATAAACGAAATACTACACTTTGTGGAGAAGCCTGTCGAAATCATGGATCGCCAGACCAAGCAGCTCAAACGCTCGCGCATTCCTATTGTGAAAGTTCGATGGGAAGGCAAACGAGGCGCAGAGTTCACTTGGGAACTCGAAAGCGACATGAAGACAAAGTACCCACAGTTGTTTGTTACGGCTTCGGCCTAATTTCGGGACGAAATTCCCTCAACTAGGGGAGGCTGTAACACCCCGTGTTTCGAAAGTCAAAGTCAAAGTCAAGATTGAAGTCAAAGGAAGAAAAGATTGCTAATTGCGATCTGTCTCTCCTTGCTCAATTCCTGTTTTGACTTCTTTGACTCGTAGTTAGTCTATTTTATGTTTAACGTTAGTTGTATTATGTGGAGTAATTAATTATAATCGCAACGATCGACGAATATTTATCGCTACGAATTGCTTTATGACTGTGAATGATTGGAAGTAACAATGCGATAAAGTTAACTAAACGCTAATCGAACTAATCTAATCAATATCAAATCGCAATCGCACTCGCAACTCGAATTACACATTTTGGTTATTGTTATACGTGTGTGTGTGCCTTATGTGTTACTTGTGCATGCCTATTTATGTTATGT
>JARYGA010010256.1:0-11685 GCA_030545235.1 Helianthus tuberosus
CAAACTAGGATTTGACAAATCTAAGGTGACATGTTTTAAATGTAAACAAAAAGGTCATTTCAAGCGCGAGTGCAGAAATGCGTATGCTGATGTTGAGTCTGAAAATCCTTTCAACGAAGATTATTACAAGAAAGCGATTTACCATCAGAACAAGTCTGAGCCACCAAGATTGAAACAGCCTGAAGAAAAATCAAGGGCTCTTGCAGTTATATATGATGATGAAGGTTATGACTGGAGTCAGGTTTGCCCTGAAGAAGATGCAGTTGGATATGCATTTGTGGCTGATGCTGATCCTGATAGATATTGGAAAGCAGATTATGTAAGATGGGAAATCGGAAAATTAAATGAACCATTCAAAGAAGCTCAGAGAGCAAAAAGATGGAATGAAGAGTTGGAATGTTACATGGATCCACGGGGTAATCCAGTTGTTGACCCATCAAAAGTGGATTTCGAAGCTGTAACAAATTTGGTTCCAAGGCAGGCTACTTTCAACACACGAAGGTTATCTGATAAAGCATATCTGCCTGATTTGGAGAAGAAGATAAGAGAGGTTTGTGAAGCAAGTCTACCGAAGGTGGTAGAAATGAAGAAGCGAAAAGAAGAAGAATTGAAGAAGATGATTGAAGAAGTAAAGACTGTTGTGAAGATTGCTGCTGAAGAGGAACAGAAAGCTGAAGAAGAACAGAAGAATAAAGAAGTTCAGAAAGTTGAGTCAGAAGAATCGGTGCTGAATGAGACTGAGGTTAGAAAATCTTCTGATCTATCGAATGTTGAATTGGTTGATGAAAAAGAAAACAAGTGCAGGAATTGCATAGAAATGTGCAAAGCCTGTACTGAAAAAGATAACATCATAAAAACAAAAGACAGTGACATAGTTAAACTTGAAAATAGTTTCACAACAAAATGTAAAGATATGATTGAAAAAGAAGAAATTTTGAAACTAATAGTTGAAAATTTGACACAGAAATGTCAAGGTCTTGAAAAGGATAATGATGTTTATAGACAACTGTGTTCTACAAAATGTGTCGATTGTGTTGAAAAAGAATCTAAATTTCAAGATTTACAAAAACAGTATGATTCTTTAAAGTGGTCGAGTCAGAGAGTACAAGAAGCTTATGATACTTTGAAGAGCCAAGTCAAAAGTTTTGATCAAAGATTGTCTGAAACTTTAGTCACTAAAGAAATGTATGAAAGAAAGTTTAAAGAAAAGCAAATTGAATTGAACAAATGTGTTGATGAAATTGCTAATCTTAAACAAGTCTTGGCTGAAAAAGAAAAGGTTGTAACCAAACTTCAAAGTTATCATAACTCTTCGTACATTCTTGAACGCATTTTCAACATTACACTAGATGACAAAGATACTGAAAATTGCAAAAAGGGTATTGGTTCAGAATTTCATCAGGTACCACCACCATTGAGAAACAATTATACTTTTTATGATGAGGAAAAGGTGGCAAAGGGTTTGAACATAGCTGACCAGTTACCGGAAAGTATCGATGTGACTTACTCCAAATCTGATGATGCTAATGATTCAGAGGTGGTAAGTAAGGTTGTTGAAAGTGTTTTGAAAGATGAGTCAACAAATAGTAAGTCTGAATCACAGGATGAAGATGAAGGAAATCTTTATGATGGTTATCTGAAAAGCAAAAAATCCGACAAAAATTTGAATGATGATTCAAAGGGATTGGTCTATACCATGATTGGATCGGACAAATTATTCTTGGATGTTGTATTCCCGATTCAGAATGTGATTTCAGAGAAGGTCGATAAAGTTTTCAAAATGGTTGAGATTGAGAAGTCTGAGATTCCAAAGTTTGCTGGTAAAGGTCATAAATCTTTTTATAACAAACCTGGTTTTAAGAAGAAAAACATGAAGGCTGGTTTGGGTTATAAAAAGAAACGGAATTGGAATCAAAGTAAAAAACCAAATTTGCAACAAAAGATGAATTTTGTTCAAGGGAAAAGCTTGAAAGAAGAGGAAAAACTCAAATTTGGACAACAGTCTAATGAGGAGTTTGAGACTATGAAAAAGAAACAACAACAGGCCAAGGATGTTTCAAAGAAAGTGTGTTTTAAATGTGATCAGATTGGACATGTTGCACGAAAGTGTCCAAATCCAAAGCCTGTTGATGTTGAAACACAGAAATCTGAGGGTGTGAAACCGAGGCCAACCAGATTTGATTCGAAACAAACTTGGAGGTACAATACAAACAAGTTTGCTTCAAATGAAACTTGGAAATCAAACATGAATAGGTTTGAGTCAAGACAAACCTGGAATTTTCACACACCCAGATTGAGAACAACACAAAGTTGGAAAACATCGGTTGATATGACAAAACCTAAAGAGTTTTGGAAACCTAAAAATGCTGTTCAAAATCAAAAGATTCAAAAAGAGACAAATTTTTCAAAAGAGGTACTCCGGAAGGTCAAATGTGGAGTGCTAAAAAACAAGTGATGTCAGTAAAAGATGAGAAAGTTGAAGTCAAAATTGAAAACGTCTTAAGTGATAAAGAGTTTCCAAAATTGAATGAACATTATTGTGTTGAAATGCCTAAGGTCCAACAGACTTGGGCTAAATTGTTCAAATAGTTGATACAGTTTGAATGTGCAGGTGCTCAATGAAGCTGAAGATTGTGAGAATGGTAGTTGGAGCAGCCTGGCACAGGAAGAGGTTGCAGGACCCTGGTTTGGTTGAACAGGGAGTTTAGTTTGATTGTTTTTTTGTATATAAATAAACAATATTTTCAAAACACTAAAAATTTGAAAAATTAAAAACCAAAAATATATTGTCTTTAATATTGTTTTGAATGTATGTTGATTGAATACGCCGAAACCCTCACGGCTGAACAAACATGATTACTTTCATCAGATTGAAAAACGGTTTTCAAACTGTAAAATATCAGTGTGTTGTAAATCATGGGGGTACGTTATATTTTCTGCAAATCAGAGCATGCGAAGCAGAAAATGGATGGTGAGACAAAGCTATCAGTATTGGTTGTCAAATTTTTCTTTAAATGGTTTTGCATTTTAGGGGGAGAGAATTTGTCAGAAAATACAAAAACATTAGAAAATTTGAAAAAGCCAAAAACATGATAAAATTCAAAAATTGAGTTTTTGCGCAAAAGGAGGAAATGTTAGTACATCAGTAGACAGTTACAGTATGCTAAAGAAATGGAAAGTTTAAATGTGTTAAACGATCTCACCGTGGATGTGTCGGTAGATTTTTATACATTTAGTAAACTTTTTCGGGATATAAACATAAATTCAAACTTGCTTATTTCGTGGGGAACACTACTTGGATATATAGGTAACCCCTGAAATCTCGTTTGAAAGATTCCTTTTTCTGATATACTAGGCTTTATACTCAGTGATATCTGGGGTATTATTCCAGGACTTCTGCTGAATGGAAGTTCTGACCTAGTCCTCGAATAATACTTTCCGCAATGCTTGAAACATAGCATCACCCTCAGCATATTTGATAAGACAATAAAATTGCTTAGCAATGCTGTTGTAAAAAAGATCCTCTAAAGGGGACACACCCACAAGTTGAGTCATGATCTCTCTGCTGAACGGTAGTTCTGACCTGAGCTCTCATGATTCTTCATAAATTATTAACCCCTTACAGATATCATTTATGTTATAATTACCTGTAAGACTGAATATAGGGATCTGGATACGGGAGTATATTCAAGAGGTGGGACACATGAATAAGTTTAAGTTCTTAAAACACCTAATTCGTATCCTGAATCAGTTGAAATTTGTGTAAAAATTTAAGTGGATCAGTATATCGACAATCTAAGTGAATCGTTTAATTCTTACTGTGTAACTAAGCTCAACGGTACTTGTGACTTGTCATAAACTGATATGATCCTCTAATGCATACTCAAACAAAAATATTGTTTGTAAATATGTTTGTACATATTTCTTTACTGCTTTATATTTTCAGAAAATTCAAAAAGATTTTGATTTCTGCTTTATTTTTCGACAACCTATGTCTGAGTGCTGAGTTTCAAAATCTAAATAAGCTGATTGTGTTTCTGAAAATAAAACAAGTTCATTAATTTGAAACTTGAAGTTTTAAAATAAAAAATTCAAAAACAGTTTGTGATATCTCCAAGGTCATTAAGATTGGACTTGGATGATTAACTGTGGGGGATTTGGATGCTTATATTGTTATAGAGCTAGTTTCCGATACGATTCGATGAAACTGCCAAATTCATGAAAAGTGATTTTAAGGAGATTGAATTGTTAGATTACGATATCTGAAAGATTAAAATGTTGTTACTTATAGTTGTATGAGTGATTGCAGGAAAAGTCCAGACTACGATCCCGAGAGCTGAGTCTAAGGGGGAGTCTGAAGACAAGTTAAAAGTTAGGAGGAGCTTGTAGCTGGAAAGCTAGGTGTCGATCCCTAAAAGCCCGGAAGCTTGACGAAAGGGGGAGCCTGCTGATGATAAAGCTGTTGATGATAGAGCCAGTGATGAGATTCTGATATAAAAGTCAAAGTGAGAAGCTGATAAAGAGAGTGATGGATGCTTACAATGTTACAATCTGAGTAAGGATATAGAATGATCAAGACTGAAGAAGGTGTTATAACAGAGAATAGTCACTGAAGACTTCGTCAATATCCGAGGGGGAGTCTGTTAGTGTAACACCCTTAGATATTTACTAAAATTAATCACTAGATTTATACATTTTTATACCAAAAGATAATAGATTTACATAAGTTTCAGAAGTAACATAAACCTTAGTCAACACCTGACTAAGTTAGAACATACAAAAGTTGTTTGAAAATTCGTATACAACCCAAGAACAAAGTTTAAGTAGGATTAAAACATAGCGGAAGCTTTCAAAATTTCGTGTTCGGTTCTTCGTCGTTGCTTGATCACCATCCGTAAGGTCCATCTAGTCACCTAGGGTCAAAACCATTAAAAATATTAGTTTTGACTTAGACATATAAGACTTAAACATATGATCCAACATCAAATAAAAAAAATAAGGAAATTAGAAAATTTCAGGTTTCACCGTAAATTACGGTGATACCGTAATTTACGGTGAGTTCTGGAAGTTCTTGTCCACCGTAAACCAGGAGGAAATCACCGTAAAACACATGACCTCTACCGTAAATTACGGTATTACCGTAATTTACGGTAGTTCCTGGAAATCTATGTTTTTGTTTGGTTTGTTCATCTTACTCAAACCAATTTCACGGATTTCACTTTTCTAAGAATCCATTACATCAAAATTCTCATATTTCCAACATATTATACCTAAACCAATATCAAAGAGCAATTCATCCTACTCCAAAACATTAACCATGCTTTACACGTTTATTCGACCCGTTGGCTCGTCTAGAGAATCCTCCCATGTGACGACTACCAACGAGTCCCAACCGAGTTTGACCAATATTTTAATATAGCGACATCTCTACTTAAATTAAACCACTCTTGTTCTAAAATTTGAATACATATTATACAATCATCAAAATCTACTAAATGTAACGGGTCAAGTTACATACCTTAGCGCACGCCCTTCAACCGTGAGTCACCACCGGCTTGTCCACTCGACGTTCCGGTATCTTGTCCTATAGAGTTCAATTCAAGACATGTTTAGAACTCTCTTCAAATCATAATTCACATAATACACCGAACATCATGATTATTCGTTTAACTCGAAATTTCAGTTTTTAAGCCTTCATAGAGGCATTTCAACAAACACTTCATAAGCAGATTTTTACATGATTAAACATCACATCTTTAGTTTATCATTTAACCCTATTTTCATATAAATCAACCAATTTACATGAATGTTAGCTTCTAATTGCTGAAATCACTTCCAGATTGCTAAATTACACTAGATTAACAATCTACTTTCTAGTGTTCATCCAAATACACATGAGCCACTAATCACCTACCATGGTGATTATGGATTCACCCAAAATTTCTTATGATTTCAACTTCTATTGATCTAGGGTTTGTCCTTAGACACTATAGTTGTTCCTCAATCATCATAACATACACATGCAACCCTAATTCCAGATTTATCCCAATTCATGAAAATTTCAAGTTGAGAGAAATCCTTAAATTTTACATACCTTGTAATCCTCTTGTGATGAGGATCACGATTCTATGCTCGGATTTTCGTTTGGACCAGATTTGCTCCTTCAATTTGTGGATTTTAGTAGAATTCTAGGTTTGGTTGAAGATGGGTGTCGCCCCCTGATGTTCTGGTCGACCAGGGCTTCAAAGTGGGGTGTTAAGTTTATGTTTTATTTGTTTATTAGAATTAAAGTTTCAATTTTGACAACTTAAACCCCTCCACTTTGATCAACATTGATTTTAGTTACTTTTAACTCTACTTTAGGTTATTTCTAGACTTATAACTAATTAGGTTAAAATTCCTAGTTAGTAAATTCTCGTTTATTTAAACCTTACTAATTCCAGTTTAAGGTTTATATTTTCGGGGTGTTACAAGTCCACCCCCCTTAAAAAGGGTTTCGTCCCCGAAACCGTAATACGTACCAAATAAAGTAGGGTGAAGACGTCGCATCTCCTCTTCGGACTCCCATGTAGTGTCCGAACCCTTCCTATGCTCCCATTTGACTTTGACTTGGTCAATTTGTTTATTTCGTAAACGTTTGACCTTTCTGTCTAAAATCTCAACCGGTCTTACCGCATAATTCAGACTATTATCCACTTCGATATCATCGTAATGGATATAGGCCGCTTCGTCTGCTAGGCACTTTCTTAATTGCGATACGTGAAACGTGCCATGGATTCCACTTAGCTCCTCCGGTAATTCAAGACGGTAAGCTACCTTGCCAACTCTCCCGATAATTTTAAATGGCCCGATAAACCTTGGGCTTAGCTTTCCCCTTTTTCTGAATCTAATAACGCCCTTCCATGGGGAAACTTTTAGCATGACCATGTCACCGACTTGGAATTCGATTGGCCTTTTCCTTTTATCAGCATACGCCTTTTGCCTGTCTTGAGCCGCTTTCAAGTGTGCCCGAACTTTATCGATCTTTTCATTCGTGGCTCGTACTATATCTTGATGGGTAAGTTCACGTGGACCCACTTCACCCCAACATACCGGGGTTCGACACTTCCTACCGTAAAGCATTTCGTATGGTGCCATTTTAATACTAGATTGGTAACTGTTGTTATACGAAAACTCGACTAACGGTAAGTGAACATCCCAACTGCCCCCAAAGTCGATTATACACGCCCGTAGCATGTCCCCCAATGTTTGTATCGTTCTTTCACTTTGTCCATCCGTTTGAGGATGGTACGCAGTGCTAATGAACAATTTGGTCCCCATTTGCTCTTGGAAATCTCGCCAGAAATTCAAGGTAAACCGGGTATCCCTATCGGACACGATGGACACCGGCACTCCATGACGTGCTATGATTTCATTGGTATAAACTTCTGACATCTTTTCTGACGTATAAGTCTCACGAATCGGAATGAAGTGAGCACTTTTCGTCAATCTATCCACCACTACCCATATGGCATCAAAACCACGATTCGTCTTAGGCAACTTGGTTAACAGGTCCATTGTAATATGTTCCCATTTCCAAACCGGAATTTCTAACGGTTGAAGTTTTCCGTATGGTTTCTGGTGCTCCGCCTTGACTTGTAAACATGTCAAGCATTTTTCCACATATTTCGCCACGTCCCTCTTCATTCCGGGCCACCAATAATTTTGTTTCAAATCATTGTACATCTTGGTTGCACCCGGATGAATCGAATAACGGGATTTATGAGCTTCGTTAAGTAGAAGCGCCTTTACTCCACAAGTATGTGGGACCCATATCCTTCCGGATCGAGTCTTCAACCCGTGGTTCCCATCCGACAAATCTTTCAATTGGCCGATTATTCTTTCTTTCTTCCAATTTTCTTCTTTTACTGCTTCTAACTGCGCCTCTCGAATACGTTCAAGTATACCCGAGGTCACCACGAGTTGCATCGACCTCACTCGTATTGGGACATAGTCCGCCTTTCTGCTTAAAGCGTCCGCTACCACGTTTGCTTTTCCGGGGTGATAATGTATCTCACAATCGTAGTCCTTCACCGTTTCCAGCCATCGCCTTTGTCGCATATTTAACTCCTTCTGATCAAAGAAGTATTTCAAGCTCTTGTGGTCGGTGAATATGGTGCACTTTACCCCATACAAGTAATGCCTCCATATTTTTAATGCAAATACTACCGCTGCCAACTCGAGATCGTGCGTGGGGTATTTCTTCTCGTGTATCTTTAATTGTCTCGAGGCATAGGCTATTACCTTGCCCCGTTGCATCAACACGCAACCGAGCCCCGATAATGAAGCATCCGAATAAACCACCATGTCTTCAACTCCGTCTGGCAATGTCAGTACCGGAGCTTGAGTTAGCTTTTCTTTTAGTGTTTGAAACGCTTTTTCTTGATCAATTCCCCAAATAAACTTTGCTTTCTTTTGGGTTAGCTTGGTTAGCGGTGACGCAATTTTGGAGAAATCTTGAATGAATCTCCTATAATACCCCGCAAGCCCCAAAAAGCTTCTAATTTATGAAGGGTTCTTCGGGGGATTCCATTTTGACACTGCCTCTATCTTTGACGGATCTACCAACACTCCGTCGGCATTTATGACATGGCCTAAAAATTGAACCTCTCGTAACCAAAAGGCACATTTAGAGAATTTTGCATATAACTTCTCTCGCCTAAGTGTCTCTAACACTTCTTGTAAGTGGTGTGCGTGTTCAGCTTCACTTTTCGAATATACCAATATATCATCGATAAACACGATGACCGACTTATCCAGCATTGGTTTGCAAACCCGGTTCATGAGGTCCATGAAAGCCGCGGGTGCGTTTGTTAGCCCAAATGACATCACGAGGAATTCGTAATGTCCGTATCTCGTGCGGAAAGCCGTCTTCGGCACATCTTCTTCTTTGACCTTTAGTTGGTGGTACCCCGATCTAAGGTCAATTTTGGAAAACCAGTTCGCACCTTGTAGTTGATCGAATAAATCATCTATCCTCGGGAGCGGGTATCGGTTCTTTACCGTGAGTTTGTTTAACTCCCGGTAATCAATACACATGCGCATACTCCAGACTTTTTTCCTCACGAACAATACCGGTGCGCCCCAAGGAGACACACTCGGCCTTATGAATCCCTTGTCAAGCAGGTCTCGGATTTGGGACATCAACTCTTGTAGTTCCGACGGTGCAAGTCGGTACGGGGCTTTTGCTACGGGTTTCGCGCCCGGAATCAATTCGATCCCGAACTCTACTTCCCGTTCAGGCGGTATCCCCGGTAAATCTTCCGGAAAAACATCTTCATAATCTCGTACTATCGGTACATCTCCAATCTTTCGTGATTCTTTCTCGGGCTCATTAGCGTATATTATAAATGCCTTGCATCCTCGCTTCATTAGCTTGTGAGCTTTCAACATTGAGCATACTATGGGGTTGCCTCCTTTTTCGCCGTAAATGGTGACGTGTTTCCCGCTCGGAGATGTTAGTTTTATCTCTTTACGGAAGCACACGACCTTTGCATGGTGTCGAGATAGCCAATCCATCCCAACGACTACTTGAAATTCTCCCATCGACATAGGGATTAGATTTATCAAATATTCTTCATCGTCGATGCTCAGTTTACAATTTTCACATACATCACAAACAATAAAGCTTTTGTTATTACCTATCTCTACTTCTAAAGGCACAGGTAATTTTGTTAGAATAAATGAAGGATGTCGAATAAGTCCATATGAAACAAAAGATTTATTCGCACCCGTATCAAATAACACGTGTGCAGGAATTGAATTTACAGCAAATATACCTGAGACCACGTCAGGTTCAACCTTTGCTTCTGCGGCAGTTAGTTGAAAAGATCTTGCCTTTGCTTTCGGGGCTTCACCTTTCGATTCTTGCCCATTCTTCTTTTCAACCAGTTCTGGGCATTCCGACTTCTTGTGACCCGTTCGATAACAGTTGTAACAAACCGTCACTTTCTCCGGGCATGATATAGCCATATGTCCCGTTTTCTTGCATATGGGACAAGGCTTATCCTTGTAACAACATTCGCCTTTATGACCTTTCCCGCAGATTCTACAACTTGGCGACCCGCCTTTCGTATCAGATTTCTTTGCGCTTTCGTTTGTTCGTGCCTTCTTAGTAGGGCTTGGATTCACATCTTGTGCCCTTCGTTCACCCCGTTCTATGCTCTTTTTCAGTTCGATCTCTCTTTCCCGAGCAGCATTGACAATCTCGGTAAGAGTCTCGTATTTTGAAGGGGTTATGAACTCTCTATACTCCGCACTTAGCATGTTATGGTAATAATAGACCTTTTGTTCTTCGTTTGTCACCAAATCATCACAGAACTTTATCTTGTCCATAAACATCCCCGTGATCTTGTCTATGGATTCACCCTTGTGTCTGAGTTGCATGAACTCTTCCTTGATTCTATTTATGACCGCCTTGGGACTATGGTGTTTAAGAAACGGCGTCTTAAACTCCTCCCATGTCATGGCCTTGGCCGCTTCACTTCCAATCTCCTTCTTTTTGTTATCCCACCAGTCTTTCGCTTGACCTCTTAATTGACCCGTACCATAAGCTACGTAGTCATTTTCATCACAATGAGTTCTCTCGAATACTCCTTCAATATCACTTAGCCATCGTTGGCACACAATTGGATCAACCTCCCCATTATATATTGGGGGTTTACAG
Organism: Helianthus tuberosus; assembly: GCA_030545235.1. NCBI lineage: Eukaryota > Viridiplantae > Streptophyta > Magnoliopsida > Asterales > Asteraceae > Helianthus > Helianthus tuberosus. The sequence goes on from JARYGA010010256.1 coordinate 10,706, forward strand.
GCCATGAATTCCTTGTATGAACAAGGCTTTCGTCCACCATGCTTTTCCTTTGCTGAATTGGAATCATCTTCCAATTTCTTGATTCTCTCTTCTACTATTGATAAAACTGTGTTTTGAATTTTATCAATAAAACCCGACAAACTATTTTCGATCGCCTTTCCAACCTCTTCGGCAATCACTTCCTTCATTTGTTCGGTGACTCTTGGCACCGCATTATCATTACCTCCCTCAGCCATCTCTATTTCTGAAATGTTTACATACATTGTTAAACATTCCATTTATAACACATGCTTTACTTGTTTTGATTTAATCAAGTTCATAACTTGATTCAATCACTCTTGTTTCAATTCAACCAAATTCGTAACTTGATTTAATCATTCTTGTTTCAATTCAATCAAGTTCGTAACTTGATTTAATCATTCTTGTTTCAATTCAATCAAGTTCGTAACTTGATTTAATCATTCTTGCTTCAATTCAATCAAGTTCGTAACTTGATTTAATCATTCTTGTTTCAATTCAATCAAGTTCGTAACTTGATTTAATCATTCTTGTTTCATGCATTTCTTTTTTTTTTTTTTTTTTGAGTGAGCTTAAACACTCTTTTCATGCATATTGTTCATTTCTCATTCTTTACATAATACATAATTTATTAACAAAATAAGTTAATTCTTACCGGACGATCGATCAAGCTTGAACCGAACACTTATTGACAACCTTGAGCTCTGATTACCAACTTGTAACACCCTTAGATATTTACTAAAATTAATCACTAGATTTATACATTTTTATACCAAAAGATAATAGATTTACATAAGTTTCAGAAGTAACATAAACCTTAGTCAACACCTGACTAAGTTAGAACATACAAAAGTTGTTTGAAAATTCGTATACAACCCAAGAACAAAGTTTAAGTAGGATTAAAACATAGCGGAAGCTTTCAAAATTTCGTGTTCGGTTCTTCGTCGTTGCTTGATCACCAT
>JARYGA010010257.1:0-129153 GCA_030545235.1 Helianthus tuberosus
TGCAACTAAATACTTCTTTTTGTATTTTTCATATTTTTCTCTTTTTTTTTTTCTTCTTCTTCTTTTTTTTTAACACATCAAACTCAACAATATATACAAAACATCAATACTACAAACTAAATCTCCTAAACCAGGTCATCTCAATAGGTAAAATTTTGTAGGAAGTAGGCTTGGGTCACAATCGAATGGTCTAAGGCTCAACATGGCTTTCTAAGGACCAAACCCCCACCCCTCACAATACCAAGCTCATATATGTAAAGTATGAGGTCCAACCCACCAATCCCACACTCTCACACGTCTAGACGAGGCTACCTAAAAGTCCCCTATCATTTCCAAAAGCATGCTAACTCTAGGATTTAACAAGTATTCACACACAAGTTCTATTAACACACAACACACACCGCCACTCAAAACAAAGAAATATCTATAATAATCATATGTGGCTCAAACACTCACCAAGAAATGACTAGGAATGGGTATCGGTGTGTCAAATGGCACAATATCAAGTTTTCAAATTTGAACAATTTTCGCTTGGTTTTACAAATTTTTTTTAAAATTCTCAAAAATTTCCCCCATCCCCACACTTGGGATACATTGTCCCAATGTATGGCTTTGAGGGAAGGATCACTTTTAACCCACAACATCAACCTTTGCTTAAATTCTCAACCCCAAATTTCTTTTTGTACTTTTCATTTTATATATTTTTTTTTATATTTTTTTTAGAAAACATAACACCACCAAACAAGCTAACTACCAATATTTCAAAGCTAAAGAACACAACAAGACTAAGGAAAGAGTACATTAACCTGGTGAAGTTTTCCACAACAGATGTTGTAGATAATCCGACTTCCTATCACCACCTTCACCCAAATATCCGTACATCTTCCCCACACTTGAATGTCGCCATGGCCCTGAAACATAGAAAAAAAAAACTAAAGAAATAACAAGATCAGTGAAAAACCTCGGGTTGCCTCCCGAGCAGCGCTAGGTTTTCAAGTCTTCAGCCAGACCGTACCACCCCCATTTATGGTGGCTCAAAGAACTAGTTCCTATCTCTTCCATCACTACATCGTGCCATTGCGTAGAATGCATCCGTCCCATTTTGATTCGATGGGTAATCAATTACACTCCTACTTGAACCCATATGTTTTTCTTCACGGTCTGGTGGGTGCTTTTTTCTCATTCTTTGAAACACATTTTCACTAAACCCGCTATCCTTCGCCACAATAAAATCGTAACTAATCATCTTAGTTTGAACATCAAATGACAACTTACGATTCTTTTCGGTCATAGTAATGATTCCTTCTCTACAATCGATTTGAGCATTTGCCGTATAGAGAAACGGTCGACCCAAAATCACCCTTTGTTGTGATGCCATATTGGTAGAAGCATAGTCCAAAACTAGGAAATCCACGGGGTATTCAAATTCTCCCAACTGAATCTTAACATTCCTAACCATTCCCCGTGGACGCCTCCAACTTCCATCCGCCAAGCTCACCATGGTGTCTATACCTTCAAGCGGACCAAAGTCGTACATATCGTATAAATCGCTCGGTAGCACACTCATGCTTGCCCCGTAGTCCAACAATGCGTAAGGGATTTTTAATTTTCCCACACGGATAGGCACGATTGGCACTCCATACTCTTTATCATTCTCGACTTCGGCATCTTTTTCCAAACCTGCATTCATTTGACACGAAGAAGTTAGACATTTTTCATTAAATTCGGTACTAGGAACGGTGCTTACCACATTGATGTTAACACTTTTTATGTTCTTGGGATTTGGCACCGTATCACTCGGTAGCTGGCCTTTTGCTTTCTTTAACATCGCCACGTCACTTGCAAGTTGACCCATTTGAGTGGTCAACGATTGGATGCTTTTGTCACGAACCTCGTCCTTTTGCATCCGAACCTCATCACGTTGGTTCATTCGTTGCATTTCACTTTGCATCGCCTTCAACATCTCCATCATCTCATTTCCACCCGAAGAGCTTTGACCCATTTGATATTGCCTTTGAAATCCTTGGTTTCCTTGGAAATTCGGGTTTGCTTGATTTGAAGGGTTCCCATAACAAAAGTTTGGGTGGTTCCTCAACCCGGGGTGGTAAGTGTTAGAATTCATATTGTTGTAATTTCTACCACCCCCTCCTTGACCTTGAACAGCATGAACCTCTTCGTATTGCCCATCACCTCCTTGGCAATATTCAGCCGCATGACCTATTTCATTACACAATGCACAAACATCATAAATTTGATTAGAAGTTTGAACATTACCATCGTCAACTGCATGAACTTGCGATCTCGTGTCAGCCGGTCGTGCTCTCCTTGATGCTTGAGCTTTCCTCTTTGAGGTAATGGCCATTTGTTCCAAGAACTCCCAATCCTCATCTTCATAATTTGTGCCAAAAGTCCCATTTGTGATGGACATTAGATCACGTGCATCCTCGGCACACAACCCTTCGTGAAAGGCGTTCATTAACTCCCAAAGCTCAATCCCATGGTGTGGACAATTTTTAATCATCATGTTTAAGCGCTCGAAGGCTTCATGGAACATTTCGCCTTGTTGTTGTTGGAAACTTCTCAACCCTTTTCTAGCATCATTGGTCTTTTGGGCGGTATAAAATTCATCTAAAAACGTTTGTTGCATTTCCCCCCAAGTGTAAATAGATGCCGAAGGCAAAGTGTAGAACCACTTCTTTGCCTTATCCTCCAAAGAAAATTGAAATAGTACCAACTTAATATCATCGGCCGAAAAACCTTGACTCCCAAGAGTATTGCAAATTGAGTCATAGGCCTCCAAATGGAAGTAAGGTTCCTCCGTTGCTAAACCCTTATATTTCGGCAAACTTTGCAAAGAATTTGTTCTCACTTCAAAAGTTCTTCCTTGGTTATTGTGAGGAATAACCACCGGTGAAGGGTTGTGAGTAATTACCGGCCTAAAATGCGCTTCAATTCCCCTCGCATTTTCCCTAAGATGCCTTCTTGGTACACCCAATCGACCCCTTGGATGAATAGGACCCATTGGTCTTGGTATATGCCCTTGTGGTGCGAATGGTTGTTGAAATTGTTGTTGCGGCATCGGTGGGTGTTGAATTGGCCTTGGAAATTGTGGTTGAATATTTTGTGGCCGAATTTGTTGCAATGGTGTAGGGCGTTGCATTGGTGGCCCTTGTGGTCTTGGTCTAATGTGTTGTGGTATGAGTTGTTGTTGTGGAATCCCACCAACACTTGACATTCTTTGCGTTTGACCAGGTACATAAGTCAACTCTCCTTGATCTCCACTACCCACATAAGCATAACCTTCTTCCTCATAACCCTCGAAATCTTCATATCCTTCTTCATATCCATCTCCTTCTATACCCCCCGATGATGGCCCAAACGGAATAGATGAGTATTGAAAACCTGATTGGTTTGGTACTCCAAATGATGAAGTAGCATGAACAACAGTTGAGCCTTGTGGTAATGTATAGGTGGATGATGATTGACCTGAAGCTGGGAAGAAATGGGTGAGTGGTGGAATTGTAGAAGCAGGACTAAAGGTAAGGGTAGGTTCAGTTTGAGTATTGGAAGGTAATGTAGTATTGGGTGGTGGGATATCAAATGGTGAAGTAAATTCGGTAGTAGAACTGGGCATGGTGGTATTTGGTGAAGGTTGAGTGGATGTTGGTATAAACGGTGGAGTAGGTTCACCCGTAGTGGGTGGTGGTTGTGGTGGATCCATATATCGGATTGGTGTGATTGGTGTAGTTGGTGTTGTTGGTGAACCACTGATTCTGTTCTCTCTTAACAAAATTATGTTTCCTCTTAACGTTCGCTCAATTTCCGGATCAAATGCCAAAGGTGATAGCTTGTGAGAGCTCCTAGTACGCATGCACCTGTCAATACCTGCACACTAACACACCCAGCGTAAACCGCAAAAATAACAAACTTAAAAAAGAAAGAAAGAAAATAACACACGTTGCGCACTACTCCCCGGCAACGGCGCCAAAATTTGACGTGATTGTCGTGGTCACGCAAATTTAATAACAAAAACAACTATAGATAGTGGTAAAAGGGTATCGAACACAGGGAGTTTGTGGAATGTGTGTTATTTGAAAGATTATCTAACTTGACTAAAATTAAACTAATTGCAAATAAAGTAGAATTCAAAAGTTGATTTGAGTGAATTGGTTTTAGACTAATTTAAACTAAGTAAATTGCAAGAGAAAAATTCGGTTGTAAGCAAATTAGAGACAAATGACCATCCTAGATTTCCGGTTTGTTTCAACATTCATATTATCATTCCACTAGAAAGAACTACATAGACATAGCTCATGTGTGATTACTTGCAGTGATGAAAGGGAACTAAGTACTCAGATTCCTAGAACGTGAGGTTGTTACCCGATGATCAATCAACCCTTACCCAATCCTAATTATACCCATGATATCTCGATTGCCAACGGCAACAAGAACGTATGGTTTCAAACTAGATTAACATAAGAATTAACAAGTTACTAACAAACAATCACACACCATAACAAACCAACCATAAAGATAAGGATTGCTATTCTAGAAATTAGGAAATCAAATACAAAATGTCTCAAACAAACCTTCAATCTAGGACAATCATCAAGTGTTTAGCCACACATGGCTCGAATCAACATCATAACAAAGATAGTATTGTTCATACGGATCAAAGACACAAACCCAATGTTAGAGATTGTCCAAAACCAAGCAAGAACCAGCCAATTCGCCCCTAGGATGCTCTCCAAACCGACAATGATTAGCATATGTGAAAAGACACAATAAAACTGATTTTAATGAGGCAGTTACACATCTTCGCGTCATGTCCACCGTAATTTACGGTCTCACCGTAATTTACGGTGGACCAGGTTTTGTTACGGTGAAACTCTCCTGCTTTACGGTAGAGGAAGTAGCCAATTTCAGGTCCACCGGACCGTAATTTACGGTACCTCCTTTCTTTGTGCTCACCAATGCTGCCGCCAATATATGAAGCCCACATGATATTGTTCCTGTATGTGCACGTGATATGGATGCCAAAGTCAGCTCACAAGTTTCGAAGCCCCCCTAGATGTCTGTCGCCCATGTGCCCCAATCAAACAAATCCATTATGTGAATATGTGGTGGCCCTCAATGTATGCGTGTGTATTGTATCACCGCCCAAGTCACGTGTTGTTGATGTTTGTTTGTTTCTCCAAATCGGCCCAACAAAAGGAGTCCATGTGCAGCCCACAATGATAATGTTGTTGATAATGGTTATATGTTGTCGACTTGTGGCTGCAATAAAATCCAAGCAATTCAAAAAGCCCTGATGCCTTACATGTGCTATGATGATGGTTTTATGTGTTGATGGACTTTTGTTCATGTGACCCTTGCTGACTTCGATGATGATGAATTGATGATATGATGTTAATATTTTAAAAACCCAACCAAAATGGCGGCCCAATTAAAACAATTCGAAGAGTCCCCATGTGCGGCCCATGATGTTGATTCTTAATAGCATCCGTAGTGTGTGATGATTATGTTGTTGTTGACAAAAGAGCCTCAAGTGGCTGCTACCAAAAAGTGAAGTGATGATCATGTTTTGTTGACCAAAAAAAACAAAACCTTCGATGTGTGTATATATAATATGATGGTGATGTGATGATATTAACTCCAAAGTCAAACCCTCAAGTAACATTCACGTGACTATGGGGCCCCTCAATTTGACTACATGTGCATCCAACTCTTCACCTCTAGCCCATTAAATGATGCCCTTGTGATGTGATGATGTACCTTTTTAATGTTTTCTTTTCTCAGACGTATTTGGCGGCACCCCTTTGTTTTTCGTGAATTGTTGTTCGCAATTTTAGAATTGTCATAGGCTACGGTTTAATGTAATTCACTTGATTATTATTCCCGGTTGTTCCGCTTCATCTCTAATCACGTTAACTTCACCAAATTAAGCGTCTAACCTGAAAAACCATGAGTACTCGTAGTTATCACATTCAGGATACATAACCGTGTAAAAGATGGGATATGCACGTAATTGACTCATTTAAGGGTTGTCCTACCGACCACTCGTAGAGATCCCTGCTCCCATACCTTTGGCCGTTTATCCTGCTTACGATATCCTCCTCGACGCCAACGTTGACGACGACGTCGATCTGTTTGATGATGAGCCCCTGGAGGACGATGTTGGGGGCGAGGCTCTTCTAGCTGACGGTGGTCTTTTGTTACTCGCAGATGCTCTAGCTGAGGAGTCACCTGCACACTCACCCGCTCCAGACTCCTTCGAGTCTGTGGCATCCGCACCGTCACACACTCGGAGCGCACAACACTATTCACACGGTTCAGATCCTGACAGGGCATCATCTGCTGTCTCTGCTCCTAGATTTGCTTTCGATCACGACCTCGATGAGGATTCAGACCCTGTTTTTCTCCCTGGATGTAACCCGAACCAGGAGATAGAGTTCATCCACTTGGATCAGCCTATGGTTGACCCAGTAGACCTAGTTGACCCTGCATTCGCTGATCATGCAGATTTTGATATGGAGTTCGTTGATCCCGAGCCTACCATGGCCCTTGAGCCAGTGGCTGCTCCTGACCCAGCACTTGAGCATGACCCTGCTCATGCTGCCATACCTATTGATCCTGTGATTGCTGACCTACCCATTGATGATCACCCTGCTGATGCACCGCTACTGGAGGGTGACCATGTTATTGCTGCTGATCATGTTGATCCCCCACTTATCGTTGATATACCTGCTGACCCTCTTGTTGCACCCCATCTTCACCCTATGCCTGTACAGTTTGATCGAGCACTTTTTGAGGCACCAATTGACCCACGAGATGAGCACGCCCAGCATGGGTGGATTCCTGCGAATGATGAGCTTCCACCTATTCCTCCTCATACCACCGATGCACTGCACGTTGATTTCTCTTTTTCATTTGCACAGTACACACCTCCAGCTCGACCTGGAGAGGGTTCCTCGGCTCGTCCCTTTGGAAATGTGCCGACATATATTCCAGTTATGCCACAGTCTTCATCTGCTATTCCCCCTGTACCACCATTCTTTGTGCCACCTTTTGATCCAGCCAGCGAGACGTTTCTCTGGACGTCACCGTCTGTTATGCCACCGACCGACCCCTACCATTCTTTCCATATGGGGTATTCTATTGAGGACGTTCTGATGTCGTTTGTTGTCTAGCAGGAGGCACTCACACGGCGTATTCAGGAGCTTGAGAGAGCTCAGCCACCGCCGTGCCAGTGTCAGGGTCGGACCCACCCTGCTTCTTCGCAGCACCCTCGACCATTGTTACCTGACTATGCTGCACGCCTTTTGGCACTTGAGCAGCAGATTGCTTCTTGGTTGCGTACCCAGAGAGCCATGGAGGAGGACTGGCTCCATTTGCGACGTTTGTTCTACACCCATTTTCCCCCTCCTCCACCACCATCAGTTTAGGGCATCCTTAGTACAGCATGGGTAGACGCTGGTGAGAAGACGGCGATTGTTTTGACTGCACAACATTTTTGGAGACTGCATTTTGATTCTGACTTTTGTTGATCATGTATATGGGATGTATTGACACTGATTTGATATTCTTTTGGACTAGGGTGATGTAGCCCTTAGTCGATGATGATGTATGACACTATTATGTACCTGTACACTTACTATGTGGTCTCGATATATGGCAATCGTAGTATTCTCATCATATGTGATGTTTTGATTGATTATTTATGTTTTATAACATGGGATGTTGTGTGATTGATATGATTATAACATGAGATGTTATGTACTATTACTATCATAATAAAGCGTACGTAATATAACATGGGATCTTTATTTTGGCCTGACCGACGTGAACTCATCTCTTAGAAGATGCCGCCTAGACGTCAGACGCCGATGCCTACCAATGAGGCAGAACTCCAACAAGTCATCGCTGCTGCCATCGCGCAATACGCCGCCTCGCAAGGAGGACCCAGCGGAAGCAGCTCAAACAACAATGGCAACAACAATCCACCTCATGGTAATACTAAGTCATTAAGACATACCATGATCTAATTGGATATCTCTAGCAAAGATGCTAATGCCATTCATATGTTGTAACGTATGTGCAGGGTGCACCTACAAGCAGTTTCTAGACTGCAAGCCTGTCAACTTTGATGGCACCGGAGGTGCTGTCGCTTTTGTTCGTTGGGCCAAGAAGACTGAATCTGTTCTCCGCCTGAGCAAATGTGCACCGAACCAGCAAGTCACCAACATTTCTGGGCTATTTCTGGATGGAGCCCTATCTTGGTGGAATTTGCAAGTACAGACACTTGGTGAAGCTGCTGCCTACGCACTAACATGGACCGAACTGAAGGAACTAATGCGCAAAAAGTATTGTTCTCGCGCTGAAATCCAAAGATTGGAAACTGAGTTCTGGCATTTGAAGATGGAAGGTCCGAAGATCGCGGAATATGTTCAGAGTTTTCACGACCTGTCGCATGTGGTACCCTATATGGTCACTCCAGAATTCAAGCGGATTGAACGCTTCATTTGGGGATTGGCTCCTTAAATCATAAGCATGGTGACCTCCTCCAAGCCTGCAACAATTACTGAGGCAATCGATTTGAGCGTAGCTCTCACTGAGGAGGCGATCCGCCTGAACAAGTTTGTTGAGATCAAGACAAAGAAGAAAGAGACTCACGTCGAGTCATCCGGAGGTAACAAACGCAAGTTCTCGAACTTTAAACAAGGCATTAGTGGTGTTGTTAAGAAAGGAGAGCCAAACACGCCAGCTCAGGTTACAGCAGGTGGTGGAAAGAAAGGAAAGGGATATATGGGCACCCAGCCCAAGTGCAACACCTGCCAGCGTCACCATTCTGGCCGATGTGGTTTGAAAGTATGTGAAGCATGTGGGAAACCTGGCCACTTGAAGGATTCTTGTTGGGCCACTGTTGGTCAGGGAGGCCAAGGAGGATTTGGAAACAGAAACAATAATCGGGGTGGAATTGGAAATCGCCCACAAGGAAACAATGGAGGTAATGGGAATCGAGTCAACAATGCGAATCAAGCAGGCGCTGTGAATCATAACCAAAGGAATAACCAAGCTAGAAATGGAGGTGGAAACGGGAAAAGACCTGGATGCTTTAACTGTGGTGATATCGGACACTTTAAGAGGAACTGCCCAGAGTTGAACCAAGCCCGTGGAAGAGTGTTCCATATCGAAGCGAGGGAAGCATGCCAGGACCCCAATGTCATTACTGGTACGTTCCCTGTAAACCAACGCTATGCATCCGTTTTATTTGATACTGGTGCCGACTATAGCTTCGTATCGTTAGAATTTAAGAATATGCTTGGTTTAGCCACTAGTAAGTTAGATATTCCCTACTCAATTGAATTGGCTAATGGGAAGTTAGTAGAAGCCAATGAAGTGATCAGAGGTTGTGCAATCGAGTTGGGAGAACATGAGTTTACTTTGGACCTACTACCGGTCCAGCTGGGGAGCTTTGACGTGGTAGTAGGAATGGCTTGGTTATCAAGCAACAAGGCAGAAATTGTTTGTCACGAAAAGGTCGTTCGTATCCCGACCGAAGATGGTGAAACGATTGTGGTTCATGGCGAAAAGTGTGATACGCCGTTAAGAATTATCAGCTGCCTCAAAGCGCGAAAGTGTTTACAGAAGGGATGTGCTGCCTTCCTGGCACACATTGTAGACAAGAAAGCTGCAGAACCGAAGATCGAAGACATCCCTGTCGTGAGGGAGTATCCGGAAGTCTTCCCGGAGGACTTTCCTGGACTGCCACCTCAGAGGCAAGTGGAGTTTCACATCGATTTAGTCCCAGGCGCCGCGCCTGTGGCTAAGGCACCTTATAGACTTTCCCCGTCAGAGATGCAAGAATTGTCGACACAACTTCAAGAGTTGTTAGACAAGGGATTTATCCGACCAAGCTTCTCGCCTTGGGGAGCTCCGGTCCTGTTTGTCAAGAAGAAGGACGGTAGTTTTCGAATCTGCATAGAGTACCGGGAGCTGAACAAGCTGACGATCAAGAATAGATATCCTCTGCCAAGAATTGATGATCTGTTTGACCAACTGCAAGGTTCAAGCTTTTACTCAAAGATCGATTTGCGATCTGGATACCATCAGTTAAGGATACAAGAGGAGAGTATCCCGAAGACAGCCTTCAGAACTCGTTATGGACACTACGAGTTCCTTGTTATGCCGTTTGGGTTGACAAACGCACCTGCAGTCTTTATGGACTTGATGAATAGAGTTTGCAAGCTGTACTTGGACAAGTTCGTGATTATGTTTATCGACGACATCTTGATTTATTCAAGGACAAAGGCCGAGCACGAACAACATCTAAGAGCTATTTTGGAGCTGCTGAAGAAAGAACAGCTGTATGCTAAATTCTCTAAGTGCGAATTTTGGCTACGTGAAGTCCAATTTCTTGGACATGTGGTAAATGGAGATGGAATCCATGTGGATCCAACCAAGATCGAAGCGATCAAGAGTTGGGAAACGCCAAAGATGCCAACCGAGATTCAACAATTCTTGGGTTTGGCTGGCTACTATCGAAGGTTCATTGAGGATTTTTCAAAGATCGCTCAACCATTGACGCTCCTCACCCAGAAAGATAAGAAGTTTGATTGGGGAATCAAACAGTAAGAAGTGTTTCAGCTGTTGAAGAATAAGCTCTACAATGCGCCAATTCTAGCACTACCAGAAGGTACTGACGATTTCGTGGTATACTGTGACGCCTCGCGTCAAGGATTGGGTTGCGTGTTGATGCAACGCCAGAAGGTTATTGCTTACGCATCACGTCAGTTGAAGGTACATGAGAAGAACTATACCACGCACGATTTGGAGCTAGGCGCAGTGATATTTGCTCTAAAGATCTGGAGACACTACCTATATGGTACGAAATGTACAATCTTTACAGATCATAAGAGCCTACAACACATATTCAGCCAGAAGGAGTTGAATATGAGACAAAGACGATGGGTTGAGTTGTTAAATGATTACGATTGCGAGATAAAGTATCATCCAGGGAAGGCGAATGTGGTTGCCGACGCCCTGAGTCGAAAAGAGAGGATCAAGCCCATAAGGGTTAGGGCTTTGGAGATGATTATCCAAACCGATCTTTCCTTGCGCATTCGTGCCGCGCAGAAAGAAGCTCTTAAGGAAAGAAATCTGGAAGAAGAATATCTCCGTGGGATGGAGAAGCTATTGGTGCCAAACGAGGAAGGAACGTTATGTTTTGAGAAAAGGATTTGGGTTCCTCTGTTTGGTGGTTTAAGGAAAGTTGTTTTTGATGAAGCTCACAAATCGCGGTACTCTATCCATCCAGGAGCGGATAAGATGTACCAAGATCTCAAGGATTTCTATTGGTGGCCTAGGATGAAGGGTGATGTTGCTGTTTAACGTGTGCTAAGGTGAAAGCGGAATGCCAGAAGCCTTCAAGACTTCTGCAACAACCTGAGATTCCCAAATGGAAATGGGAACAAATCTCCATGGATTTTATTACAAAGTTGCCAAGAGGTCATGAGAGAGATCGTCGCACGTCATAGAGTGCGACGATTAACGAAGTCCGCGCACTTCTTACCTATCAGAGAGAAGGATAACACCAGCAAACTGGCAGAAATATACATGAGAGAGATCGTCGCACGTCATGGAGTGCCTCTCTCGATCATCTCTGATAGAGACGGAAGGTTTGTGTCAAGGATATGGCAATCCTTCCAAGAAGCTTTTGGCTCACAATTAAATCTGAGCACTGCTTTTCACCCTCAGACCGACGGTCAAAGCGAGCGGACTATTCAGACCTTGGAAGATATGCTGAGAGCATGTGTTATGGATTTGGGCGGTAGCTGGGATAAGCATTTGCCACTGGTCGAATTTTCATACAACAGCTACCACACCAGTATTGGAGCCGCGCCATTCGAAGCTCTTTACGGACGCAAGTGCCGATTACCCCTATGCTGGGTTGACGCAGGTGATAGGCAGCTTGTGGGTCCCGAAATCGTCCAAGAGACGACAGACAAGATTGCGCAGATTCGAAAACGCATCGAAGCAGCTCGTCATAGACAGAAAGCCTATGCAGATCCAAACCGGAAACATTTGGAATTCCAAGTTGGAGATATGGTTTTATTGAAAGTTTCACCCTGGAAGGGTGTGGCACGCTTCGGAAAGCGTGGGAAGTTAAATCCGCGTTACATTGGCCCTTTCAGAATTTTGGAAAGAATAGGGCTAGTAGCATACAAGCTGGACTTACCTGTCGAGCTGAATGGAGTTCACGATACATTTCATGTATCCAACCTGAAGAAAAGTCCAACTCAAGATACCATTGCCATTCCCACCGACGAGATTCATGTTGACGACACGCTCCATTTCGTTGAAGAACCTGTTGAGGTTACGGATTGGAAAGTAAACAAGACCCGCCGGAGCAGTGTCAAGCTCGTCAAGGTTCGTTGGAATGCCAGACATGGTCCTGAATACACCTGGGAGCGTGAGGACCGGATGAAAGAGAAATACCCCCACCTATTTTCCTAAGAACCCTGCATCTACAAGCAGAACTTAAAATTTCAGGACGAAATTTTTCTAACGGGGGGAGAATGTGACAACCCTCACTAAACAAGGTATCCGTACGACTTAATTAATAATTAATTACTGCTTAATTACTGTACTTACTTGAACTTGTGAATAAACTGCTACTTGAATGCTGATACATGTACTTACTTGCATCATACTTTACTTGTTGTCACTCCATGTTTTGCTTACAGCACCTTTGTGACAACCTTGATGCACCAAAAGCACAGTAGCACAATGAACGGATAACCTATTAAACGTGCTCTCATAACTAGCACCGGGCAGGTACTGCCTCTAAGGCCTGTAAGAGCCTGAGATAGTTTGCTACACTAGTGGTGAGTGTAGGGATATAAGGGTTGTAGAACTGCGTCACTAGGAATGAGATTACAGTGACCGGATGTGCCTAAAACGTACTTTAAGTACAAAATTCAGCACTTTAATCAAAATTCAGCATTAAGCTACCTAATAGAGTGCCAAAACATGAGAAAAATATTACTAGACACTTTCCAAAGTGTCGGGAATAAATTGTGTCACTAATAATAATAATAACGACACTTTAAAGCTTTGTTAAGCACTTTAACGGATCTCTATCCAACCGAACAACCGGACTTTACCCGGAACATAAAAATATTGCCAACAACATTGTTTTTCTTTTTCTAAGCCAGTTAGGGTCCCTGAATACCCTAACACCCGTCATAATGCACGACACGCTAGTAACCGAGTTAACCTTCACTTAACTTAACTAATACTTAGCATTTGGTTGAAATCTAACTAGGAGACCCCCCCCCCTAACCGAACTGTCCCCTTGGGGGACACCCCTTGTCCTTTGTTGATTAGTTAAATCCCTTGGGCTTAATATCTATTATACATAAAACCCTTTGGTTATTTGTGAAAGGTTTGTCTATAAGTTCTAGTCTTAACACACATGATCATTTCACCACTAAACAAAACTCTCTCTCTCTCTCCCTCTCTTTGGCTCTCGGCCGAACACACACACCCACATCCATCCATTTTTCGGTTTTGATCTTCTCATTCCAAGAGCATACAAGTGTTGAGGATCACATACGAGGAGGCTTGGTGCATTCGGAACGCGAAGGACCTCACCCTATTGCTTTTATCCACGCATTCTTCAACTAGAATCTTCCCTAGCCTCGAGCTAGTAGTAAGTTACTATAATCACACTCATGATCTATTTTAAAGTGGTTAAAAAGACCTTTGTCGGTTAAAATCTATGAACATACAAGATGATACGAAAAAGTCTACTAAAAATGCTAAAAATGATGGATAAAAGCTTGATTGTTGTGTAAATCTTGTAAGATTTCTTTTGTGTGATTATTTAGTGCCGATCTATGTTGTGGTAGCTCGGATCATCGTTTGACCCGGATTGGTCATGATCATGGATCATGACATAGAGCTTGTTTAAGTATAACAAGGGTTAAGTGATGAAACTCTACCACACGAGAAACTTGAACTTGTGTAAAATCGACTTTACTCACGAAATAGTGTTTAAAACTAGTAGATCTACGGATCTACAAGTGATATTTTCAAAGGACCATGTGTCAAGAGAAAACATACGTTTAAAGACGGATCTTTCATAAACAAGAATGATTTTAGCAAACACACAAGTGTGTAAGTACTTGTGTAACACTAAGTTTCGACAAAGAACTAGTTTTGTCAAATTTTACTAGAAGTTGTAAAGATGGAATTTCGTTAGAAACGAGGCTTTTACGAAACCGGAATGATTTATACAAAAGATCCACTAAAAGTAATGCGATTTACTTCATATTTTAGATAAACCACAAGTTCATGCATTTTTGCGATTTACATCTATATTGACTAGTTGATGCTTTGAGCATTGTTTTGATTGAATGAGAAAATTTTTGGTTTGACTTATAAAAGAAAATGATACGCTTAAAAGCGTGGCCACCTCTAGTTACAGGGGAAACTCTGGCAAAATTTTTCCAAAAACCTAACACTTAGAAATATTTTCACCACAAGTGTTAGAAATACATTTTGACTTGTTTTCAAATTATAGATTTCGCCACGACTTATTTACAAAATATCGGAGGTGGGATTTCACAAAATGAAACGTGATAAATATATGTATTTAGTATATATACTTTTCATAAGCGTCACTTGTAAAATGTTTATGATTATTTTGTGAAATATACAAATATTATTTTTAGGGTAAAAATAATATTACCGAATGTTAATGATTATATTTCGAAGTTTACGAACGCACATGTATTAAATCCCCCATCCTTGGGAAGGAAAATAATTACCAAGTATTTACAAAAATATAAACACGAAATAGTTGTCTAACTATTTCCCAAAAACTTAAACCTTAAGCTAAGGCACGGCCATCCGTCTAATAGAGTTAGTACGTGTAGGTCGTCGCACAGCTGCTTGATCAGGAGATATACTTGGTAGAGACGCACCACTGTGAGTTCATGTCCCCCTTTTCTCTTAACTGTTTTCAGTTTTATACTTCGGGGGTGAAATACATGTTGCTATGATTACGAATACTTTTTACATGGTATGGTTAGCGTAAGGAGGGTTATTATTCAGATCATGTGAGTGGTAGGCAGAAACTTGAGCCCATTAATCCTCAGGGTAGGACCGAGGGGCAGGAGCGGTAGATCTATCTGGGTGTAGCGAGCCCAACCCCAGGCCCAAACAGTACGGACCTCGGGGTGACTTTGTACCCAACGCATAAATCTGCTAGGTTTGAGTCTTCATACTTGCACTTAACACATATCAATGGCCTTGCAAAGCATTGGTGATCTCTTTTTTTCCTTATTTGCTACATACTAGGGTCTTATACATACAAAAGTTTATTTACTCACTTACACATGAACTCGCTCAACATTATTGTTGATTTTTCAACTTACATGTATTTCAGGAAATTAAAGATCTGGCGCGGTATGTTGTGTCTTCCCGCTGTATATGGGTTCTGAGGTCATCCCGGTTTAGGAAATGTGACTTTTTCCTGGACGAGTCACAAATCTTAAACTGCGTTTTATTCATGTTGATGTTTATGTATTTCAAAACAATGTTTTATGTTATGGTGTTGTAGTCCCTAAGACAATGTTATGTTACTTTGGTTTTAAAACTTAAATCTATGGATGATCTTGCATGGTTTTATTATCATATAGCTTTGTTATGATTAAGCTATGGTATTAAGAAGTCACACCAAATTAACCACGCTTCCGCAAAGCCAGGGTGTGACAGTTGGTTTAGCCCTTGTTCCAGTAACGCGAATCCTAGCCCAGTATATCTCATTTTAGTTTTACACCATTGTGAACTTTACACCTTTTTTACTCTGTGATCAAGGTTCTTGCCATTGAAAAATCTTCGTAAACTAAATCACACGTGTATATGTTGACATTTAAGAGATATACAGTCAAGAAAATCGAGAGCAATGGTGATATATATGCGGATTAGACACCAAAAAATAAACACTCAAAAAATGGCTACAATTTAAGGAATGTGTTTAGTGACGGCATCAGATTCCTAATTGATGGAGAAAGGTCTAGTTGCAAGAAAAGCTGCTTCTATGAGGTTGTCAAGTGTTTTTGCTGGACGATTCCATTCTTGGGTGGTTGGTTTGGCCCTTGTTCTTGTAACTCGAATCCTAGCCCGCTATATCCCATTTTAGTTTTACACCCTTATGAAGCTTACTCATTTTTTACTCTCTTATCGAGGATCTCGGCATTAAAAAATCTTCGTAAACTAAATCACACGTGTATATGTTGACATTTAAGGGATATACAGTTAAGAAAATCAAGAGCAATGGTGATATATATATACGGATTAGAGACCAAAAATAACACTCAAAAAATTACTACAATTTAAAAAATGTGTTTAGTGACGGCATCTGATTCCTAATTGATGGAGAAAGGGCTGGTGCCAAGAAAAGCTACTTCCAGGAGGTTGTCAAGTGTTTTCGCTCGACGATTCCATTCTTGGGTGGTTGGTTTGTCCCTTGCTCTTGTAACTCGAATCCTAGCCGGTATATCCCATTTTAGTTTTACACCATTGTGAACCTCACGCCTCTTTTACTCTCTGATCGAGGTTCTCGGCCTTGAAAAATCTTCGTAAACTAAATCACACGTGTATATGTTGACATTTAAGAGATATACAGTCAAGAAAATGAAGAGCAATGGTGATATATATGCGCATTAGACAGCAAAAAAATAAACACCCAAAAAATGGCTACAACTTACGGAATGTGTTTAGTGACGGCACCAGATTCCTAATTGATGAAGAAATGTCTGGTGGCAAGAAAAGCTGCATACAAGAGGTTGTAAAGTGTTTTCGCTCGACGATTCCATTCTTGGGTGGTTACTTTGGCCCTTGTTCCTGTAACTCGAATGCTAGCCCGATATATCCCATTTTAGTTTAAACCATTGTGAACCTTACGCCTTTTTTTACTCTCTAATCGAGGTTCTCGGCATTGAAAAATCTTCGTAAACTAAATCACACGTGTATATGTTGACATTTAAGAGATATACAGTCAAGAAAATCAAGAGCAATGGTAATATATATGCGGCTTAGACACCAAAAAATAAACACTAAAAAAATGGCTACAATTTAAGAAATATGTTTAGTGACGGCATCAGATTCCTAATTGATGGAGAAAGGTCTGGTGGAAAGAAAAGCTGATTCCAGGAGGTTGTGAAGTGTTTTCGCTCAACGATTCCAATCTTGGGTGGTTGTTTTGGCCCTTGTACCTGTATCTCGAATCCTAGCCCGGTATATCACATTTTAGTTTTACACTATTGTGAACCTTACGCCATTTTTACTCTCTGATCGAGGTTCTCCGCATTGAAAAATCTTCGTAAATTAAATCACACGTGTATATGTTGACATTTCAGGGATATACAGTCAAGAAAAACAAGAGCAATGGTGATATATAAGCGGATTAAACACCAAAAAATAAACACTTAAAAAATGGCTATTACCTAAGGAATGTGTTTAGTGACGCCATCAGATTCCTAACAGATGGAGAAAGATCTGTTGGCAAGAAAAGCTGCTTCCACGAGGTTGTCAAGTGTTTTCGCTCCACGACTCCATTCTTGGGTGGTTGGTTTGGCCCTTATTCCTGTAACTCGAATCCTAGCCCGATATATCCCATTTTGGTTTTACACCATTGTAAACCTCACGCCTTTTTTACTCTCTGATCGACGTTCTCGACATTGAAAAATCTTCGTAAACTAGATCACCCAAGTATATGTTGACATTTAAGAGATATACAGTCAAGAAAATCATGTGTAATGGTGATATATATGCGGATTAGGAACCAAAAAATAAACACTCAAAATATGGCTACAATTTAAGGAATGTGTTTAGTGACGGCATCAGATTCCTAATTGATGGAGAAAGGTCTGGAGGCAAGAAAAGCTGTTTGAGGATGTCATGTGTTTTCGCTCGACGATTCCATTCTTGGGTGGTTGGTTTGGCCCATGTTCCTGTAACTCAAATCCTAGCCCGGTATATCCCATTTTAGTTTTACACCATTGTGAACCTTACGCCTTTTTTTTCTCTCTAATCGTGGTTCTCGGCATTGAAAAATATTCGTAAACTAAATCACACGTGTATATGTTGACATTTAAGAAATATACAGTCAAGAAAATCAAGAGATATGGTGATATATATGCAGATTAGACACCAAAAAATAAACACTCAAAAAATGGCTACAATTTAAGGAATGTGTTTAGTGACGGCATCAGATTCCTAATTGATGAAGAAAAAGGTCTGGTGGTAAGAAAAGCCGCTTCCAGTAGGTTGTCAAGTGGTTTCGCTCGACGATTCCATTCTTGGGTGGTTGGTTTAACCCTTGTTCCTGTAACTCGAATCCTAACCCGGTATATCCCATTTTTGTTTTACACCTTTGTGAAAATCATGACTTTTTTACTCTCTGATCGAGGTTCTCGGCATTGGAAAATCTTCGTAAACTAGATCACACGTGTATGTGTTGACATTTAAGAGATATACAGTCAAGAAAATCAAGGGTAATGGTGATATATATGCGAATTAGGAAACAAAAAATTAACACTCAAAAAATGGCTACAATTTAAGGAATGTGTTTAGTGACAGCATCAGATTCCTAATTGATGGAGAAAGGTCTGGTGGCAAGAAAAGCAGTTTCCAGGTTGTTGTCGTGTGTTTTCGCTCGACGATTCCATTCTTGGGTGGTTGATTTGGCCCATGTTCCTGTAACTCGAATCCTAGCCCGTTATATCCCCATTTTAGTTTTACACTATTGTGAACCTTACGCCTTTTTTACTCACAGTTCGAGGTTTTCGGCATTGAAAAATCTTCTTAAACTAAATTACACATGTATATGTTGACATTTAAGAGATATACAGCCAAGAAAATCAAAAGTAATGGTGATATAGATGCGGATTACACACCAAAAAATAAACACTCAAAAAATGGCTACTATTTAAGGAATGTGTTTAGTGACGGCATCAGATTCCTAATTGATGGAGAAAGGTCTGGTGGAAAGAAAAGCTGCTTCCAGGAGGTTGTCAAGTGTTTTCGCTCGACTATTCCATTCTTGGGTGGTTGAATTGGCCCTTGTCCGTGTAACTCGAATCCTAGCCCAGTATATCTCATTTTAGTTTTACACCATTGTGAACCTTACGCCTCTATTACTCTCTGATCGAGGATCTCGGCATTGAAAAATCTTCGTAAACTAAATCCCAGGTGTATATGTTGACATTTTTGAGATATACAGTCAAGAAATTCAAGAGCAATGGTGACATATATGCGGATTAGATACCAAAAAATAAACACCCAAAAAATGGCTAAAATTTAAGGAATGTGTTTAGTAACGGCATCTGATTCCTAATTGATAAAGAAAGGTCTGGTGGTATGAAAACTGCTTCCAGGAGGTTGTCAAGTGTATTCGCTCGACTTTTCCATCCTTGGGTGGATGGTTGGGCCCATGTTCCTGTAACTCGAATCCTAACCCGGTATATCCCATTTTAGTTTTACACCATGTGAACCTTACGCCTTTTTTACTCTCGGATCGATGTTCGGTGCATTGAAAAATCTTCCTAAACTAAATGGTGACATTTAAGAGATATACAGTCAAGAAAATTAAGAGCAATGGTGATATATATGCGGATTAGACACCAAAAAATAAACACTCAAAAAATGGCTACAATTTAAGGATTGTGTTTAGTGACGGCAACATATTCCTAATTGATGGAGAAGGGTCTGGTGGCAACAAAAGCAGCTTACAGGAGGTTGTCAAGTGTTTTCGCTCCACTATTCCATTCTTGGGTGGTTGGTTTAGCCCTTGTTCCTGTAACTCGAATCCTAGCCCGGTATATCCCATTTTAGTTTTATACCATTGTGAACCTTTCGCCTTTTTTACTCCTGGTCGAGGTTCTCATTATTGAAAAATCTTCGTAAACTAAATCACACGTGTATGTGTTGACATTTAGGAGATATACAGTCAAGAAAATCAAGAGCAATAGTGATATATATGCGGATTAGACACCAAAAAATAAACACTCAAAAAATGGCTACAATTTAAGGAATGTGTGTAGTGACGTCATCAGATTCCTAATTGATGGAGACATGTCTGGTGGCAAGAAAAACCTGTTTCCAGGAGGTTGTCAAGTGTTTTCCCTCGACAATTCCATTCTTGGGTGGTTGGTTTGGCCCTTGTTCCTTTAACTCGAATCCTAGCCCGGTATATCCCATTTTAGTTTTACACCCTTATGAACCCTACACCATTTTTACTCTCTGATCGAGGTTCTCCGCGTTGAAAAAACTTCGTAAACTAAATCACACGTGTATATGTTGACATTTAAGAGATATTCAGTCAAGAAAATCAAGGGCAATGGTGATATATATGTAGAATAGACACCATAGAATAAACACTCAAAAAATGGCTACAATTTAAGGAATGTGTTTACTGGCGGCATCTGATTCCTAATTGATAGAGAAAGGTCTGGTGGAAAGAAAAGCTGTTTCCAGAAGGTTGTCATGTGTTTTCGCTCGACGATTCCATTCTTGGGTGGTTGGTTTGGCCCATGTTCCTGTAACTCGAATCCTAGCCCGTTATATCCCCATTTTAGTTGTACACTATTGTGAACCTTACACCTTTTTTACTCTCTGTTCGAAGTTTTCGGCATTGAAAAATCTTCTTAAACTAAATTACACGTGTATATGTTGACATTTAAGAGATATACAGCCAAGAAAATCAATAGTAATGGTGATATATATGTGGATTACACAACAAAAAATAAACACTAAAAAATGGCTACAATTTAAGGAATGTGTTTAGTGACGGCATCAGATTCCTAATTGATGGAGAATGGTCTGGTGGAAAGTAAAGCTGCTTCCAGGAGGTTGTCAAGTGTTTTCGCTCGACTATTCCATTCTTGGGTTGTTGGATTGGCCCTTGTCCGTGTAACTCGAATCCTATCCCGGTATATCACATTTTAGTTTTACATCATTGTGAACCTTACGCCTTTGTTACTCTCTGAACGAGGCTCTCAGCATTGAAAATTCTTCATAAACTAAATCACGCGTGTATATGTTGACATTTAAGAGATATACAGTCAAGAAAATCAAGAGCAATGGTGACATATATGCGGATTAGACACCAAAAAATAAACACTCAATAAATGACTACAATTTAAGGAATGTGTTTAGTGACTGCATCAGATTCCTAATTGATGGAAAAAGGTCTGGTGGTAAGAAAACTGCTTCCAGGAGGTTGTCAAGTATATTCGATCGACGTTTCCATTCTTGGGTGGATGGTTTGGCCCGTGTTCCTGTAACTCGAATCCTAACCCGGTATATCCCATTTTAGTTTTACACCATTGTGAACCTTACGCCTTTTTTACTCTCTGATCGAGGTTCTCTAGATTGAAAAATCTTCGTAAACTAAATCACATGTATATATGTTGACATTTAAGAGATATACAGTCAAGAAAATTAAGAGCAATGGTGATATATATGCGGATTAGACAGCCAAAAATAAACACTCAAAAAATGGCTACAATTTAAGGATTGTGTTTAGTAACGGCATCAGATTCCTAATTGATGGAGAAAGGTCTGGTGGCAAGAAAAGCTGCTTACAGGAGGTTGTCAAGTGTTTTCGCTGAACGATTCCATTCTTTGGTGGTTGGTTTGGCCCTTGTTCTTGTAACTCTAATCCTAGCCTGGTATATCCCATTTTAGTTTTATACCATTGTGAATCTTACGCCTTTTTTACTCTCTGGTCGAGGTTCTCGACATTGAAAAATCTCCGTAAACTAAATCACACGTGTATATGTTGACATTTAAGAGATATACACTCAGGAAAATCAAGAGCAATGGTGATATATATGCAGATTCGACACCAAAAAATAAACACTCAAAAAATGGCTACAATTTAAGGAATGTGTTTAGTGATGGCATCAGATTCATATTTGATGGAGAAAGGTCTGGTGGCAAGAAAAGCTACTTCCATGAGGTTGTCTTGGGTTTTGCTTGACGATTCCATTCTTAGGTGGTTGGTTTAGCCCTTGTGCCAGTAACTCGAATCCTAGTCCAGTATATCCCATTTTAGTTTTACACCATTGTGAACCTTATGCCTTTTTTACTCTCTGATCAAGGTTTCGGCATTGAAAAATCCCCGTAAACTAAATCACACGTGTATATGTTGACATTTAAGAGATATACAGTCCAGAAAATCAAGAGCAATGGTGATATATATGCGGAATAGACACCAAAAAATAAACACTCAAAAAATGGCTACAATTTAAGGAATGTGTTTAGTGACGGCATCAGATTCCTAATTGATGGAAAAAAGTCTGGTGGAAAGAAAAGCTGTTTCCAGAAGGTTGTCATGTGTTTTCGCTCGACGATTCCATTCTTGGGTGGTTGGTTTGGCCCATGTTCCTGTAACTCGAATCCTAGCCCGTTATATCCCCAATTTAGTTTTACACTATTGTGAATCTTACGCTTTTTTTACTCTCTGTTCGAGGTTTTCGGCATTGAAAAATCTTCTTAAACTAACTTACACGTGTATATGTTGACATTTAAGTGATATACAGCCAAGAAAATCAAAAGTAATGGTGATATATATGCGGATTACACACCAAAAAATAAACACTCAAAAATGGCTACAATTTAAGGAATGTGTTTAGTGACGGCATCAGATTCCTAATTGATGGAGATAGGTCTGGTGGAAAGCAAAGCTGCTTCTAGGAGGTTGTCAAGTGTTTTCACTCAACTATTCCATTCTTGGGTGGTTGGATTGGCCCTTGTCCATGTAACTCGAATCCTAGCCCGGTATATCCCATTTTAGTTTTATATCATTGTGAACCTTACGCCTTTGTTCCTCTCTGAACGAGGATCTCAGCATTGAAAAATCTTCATAAACTAAATCACATGTGTATATGTTGACATTTAAGAGATATACAGTCAAGAAAATCAAGAGCAATGGTGACATATATGCGGATTAGACACCAAAAAATAAACACACAAAAAATGGCTGCAATTTAAGGAGTGTGTTTAGTGCTGCATCAGATTCCTAATTGATGGAGAAAGGTCTGGTGGTAAGAAAACTGCTTCCAGGAGTTTGTCAAGTGTATTCGATCGACGTTTCCATTCTTGGGTGGATGGTTTGGCCCATGTTCCTGTAACTCGAATCCTAACCCAGTATATCCCATTTTAGTTTTACACCATTGTGAACCTTACGCCTTTTTTACTCTCTGATCGAGGTTCTCTGCATTGAAAAATCTTCGTAAACTAAATCACACGTGTATATGATGACATTTAAGAGATATACAGTTAAGAAAATCAAGAGCAATGGTGATATATATGTGGATTAGACACCAAAAAAATAAACACTCAAGAAATGGCTACAATTTAAGTAATGTGTTTAGTGACGGAATCAGATTCCTAATTGATGGAGAAAGGTCTGGTGGCAAGAAAAGCTGCTTACAGGAGGTTGTCAATTTTTTTCGCTCGACGATTCCATTCTTGGGTGGTTGGTTTGGCCCGTGTTCCTGTAACTCAAATTCTAGCCCGGTATATCCCATTTTAGTTTTGCACCATTGTGAACCTCACGCCTTTTTTACTCTCTGATCGAGGTTCTCGGCATTGAAAAATCTTTGTAAACTAAATCACACGTGTATATGTTGACATTTAAGAGATATTCAGTCAAGAAAATCAAGAGCAATGGTGATATATATGCGGATTAGACACCAAAAAATAAACACTCATAAAAATGGCTACAATCTAAGGAATGTGTTTACTGGCAGCATCAGATTCCTAATTGATGGAGAATGGTTTGGTGGCAAGAAAAACTGCTTGCAGGAGGTTTTCAAGTGTTTTCGCTCGACGATTCCATTCTTGGGTGGTTGGTTTGGCCCTTGTTCCGGTAAATCGAATCCTAGCCCGGCATATCCCATTTTAGTTTTACAACATTGTGAACCTTACGCCTTTTTTACTCTCTGATCGAGGTTCTCGTTATTGAAAAATAATTTGCACTCAAAAGGACTCAAATGGTTATAAAAAAAGTGTCTAGAGACTCAATGCGTTAAACATTTTGATTTTGAAGTTAAATGATTAAAACCACTGAAACACAATATTCCAAGAATAATTTACTCAAAATCTAGATGGATAGAAAATTTAAGTACATAAGAAAAAAGGACGAAAAAGAAGAAGAAAAGGAATATGTCGCCTTCAATTTCTAGTCGGAAAATGTAGGAAAACTATAGTAAATGAGCCAAGAAAATACGTAGACCTCTTTCATCCAGAAGAGATGAGCAGCAACTATCCAACTACCTACAATTTTAATTTTAAAACCTAAATCTAAATTCTATCTTTTATTTGCAAAAAAAAAAATTCATTAAACATCACCAAAAATTACAGTTGAATGATTACTAATGAAGCATTAGCAAAATCATGCAGACAACACCAATTACTCACCCATATAGACTTTTACAAAATACCTCAAACAAACTACAAAAAAGAGAGTATATATCTTTTGATTACAGCCTATATGTTGAAATTCACCCACTTCTCCCAGTCGAGATTCACGTCTTTTGACATGTGTTTCAACCATATGAAGGCCAGAGATTGTATTTTACCCAAGATCCCATCTACCGATATTCTTTTGCCATTGAAAATCACCCCGTTTTGAGCTTTCCATACAACCCAACATGTAGTCAGAACAACCAATTGTACCAATTTCTTTTTCGGATCAGTTCCCTTGACATTCTTGTATAACTATATAAGATCATGAAAGTTAAAGGCATACACCGGTGAAATTTTCATCCAAGTACTGATCTTTTGCCAAACTAAAGCCGCAACATGACATTCCGAAAAAAGGTGATTCGCATCTTCCTCGTGATCACCGCACATACGGCACATTACGGAACCGTGTAGCAAATTTCTTTTTTCCAGATTCTTCAGGGTAGCAAGTCGATTTTGTTCAGTTCTCCATGTGAAAATATTAATCTTCTTTGGAACCCCTTTAACTCGTTCATAAGGGAAAAAAGGAACCACGTGTTTACCGAGTGCCTCCCGACATGACGCAACTGAAAAAGCTTCGTCCGAATTAAGATACCATATCCAATTATCCTTTCCTTCCAGCCTAGGTAGCCCATCAACTATTTGTGGCAATTTCCTCCATTCGTCTTGTTCCCTGGCCCCTCGTATCTCGCGGTTCCAATCCCATCTTTCGGCCCTTATGCAAACTGTTGCATTTTTTAGCTTTTCTAGCTTGAAAAGGGCTGGGAAACTATCCATTATTCTCCCTGCCACCAATCAATCAATAATCTTATCTCTCCCCCATCCCTTACCTTTCCTCTAACTAAAGAGTTAGCATTTACATTTTGTTCTAACAATTCCTTCCCCGTTTAATATATTCCATTCCAAACCCCCGGTATCCCTTCTTTAATATGCAAATAAGACCATAACCCTTCTTGAGAATGTATAGATGTTATTACCTTTCGCCATAACCCCTCCTTTTTGGTTTTATACCTCCACCACCATTTTATTTGTAAACTTATGTTCATCTCCCTTAGCGAGCCCAACCCGAGTCCACCCATATCCACAGGACCAATTACCCGTTCCCAACAAACCTTACTTAAATATAACTTTATCATCATTACCTCCCAAAAAAAACCTTCTCCTTAATGACTCTAAGGCGTTAAGAACACCTTTAGTGGCCTTATATAGGGGAAAATATAAAGGGAGACTATCTAGGATCGATTTTAATAAAGTTATCCTCCCTCCAATTAATAGTGTTTTAGCTTTCCACTTCGAGAGTCTAGATTTTAGGCACTCAATAATCCCTTTCCAATGACGTATTTGATTTAAGTTTGCACCAACCAGAAGACCTAAATACTTATATGGAAATTCCCCCACTTTTCAATTTATAGAGTTGGCAACACTTTGTACCACCCCATTACCCACCCCAATCCCATAAAGATTTGATTTTTGGTGGCTCAATTTCAGACCATATATTAAGTAAAAACTCCTCATTAAACGAACAATGTTTCTTATGTTATTTTCCCCCATTCTCCCATAAAAACCACGTCGTCCGCATACATAAAATGCGCAATTGAAAGCCCAATGTTTGGTAATTGAATACCCCTAACTAAACCCGCTATTGTGGCTTTATTTAGAAAACAGGTGAGGGCCTCTATTGCGATTATAAAATAAAAGGTGATAGTGGATCCCCTTGTCTTGCCCCCTATAGCATTGAAACTCCCATGTTGGGGAACCATTTATAAGAACTGAGGCTCTCGATGATTTCAAAATACCTCTCACCCACATTCGCCATCTCCCCGGAAAGCCCATTTGTTGCAGTACCGAGTCAATGAAGTCCCAATTATCTGTATCATAGGCTTTCTCAATATCAATTTTAAAAATAAACGCTTCTTTTTTTTCTTTAACCAAAAAATTATTTCATTCAACATCAAGGGTCCATCCAATATATTCCTATTAGATATGAAACCTGATTGGCACTCATAGACCACGGACCCCACCACTTTTTAATCCGATTAGCTAAGATTTTAGAGATTATTTTCGAAATACAACCGAGGAGACTAATCGGATGGAATCATTAAACGAGATAGGGTTTGTACCTTTTGGGATTAATGCCAGGAATGATGAACCACATTCTAGACTGATTTCACCGTCCGAGAAGAATTTTGATACGATTGCAACCAAATCATCCTTGAGAAGATCCCAAAAGTGTTTTATAAACCCGAAATTGAACCCGTCTGGTCCAGGCACCCTATCACTCCCACAGTCCCAACCCGCCTCTTTTACCTCTTGTGTTGAAAATGGGACCACAAGATTGTTTGCTTCTTCCACGGCTAGTTTTCCTAAACCTGGACATGCAAAAACCGGCCTACGTGCCCTAGGCTCCCGGAATTTAAAGACAAAGAATTCTCAGGCCTCATGTTTAATTTTTACTGTGTATGTCCCGATAGGAGATCACAATGATATCACACAAGCTTGTTTGGTGGCGGAATCACACAAACAAGCTAAGATTCAATAATATAAAGGAGATGAAGTAGAAAGATTATGGATTGAGGATTATGTCACACCCCAACCGATGGAGGAATAATCGGAGTGAGACGAAATAGATTGCTCATCACACATAACACTATTTGCGACAATATTTAAGTTCAAAATCGATTTCATTAATAATCATAAATTGTCAAATACATTAAAGGAAATTCAAATACAACAAATTAAAGATAAGTACAACAAGTTTAACATAATGAAATTATTCAATCTAGTATTTCTTGTGCATTTCTAAGTCTTCCCTACTAGATTCATCATAGCATCAACATCAACCTATAACATGTTAAAAATAAAGGTTCAATGCAAAAGCATTGGCGAGTACACAAGTTTTATATTACATAGCATAAATATAAAAAAAAATTACTCAAATCCACATGGCAATTGTATACAACGTAAACTAGCATGCAATACTATATGTCAAACCCCAAGTGTCCACAAGAATTATAAGTGTCCCTCGCCACAAAAGTAACGAGACTATTTATGAATCTACCATGAACCTAAGCATAACAATTAAGCATGTATACCAGATAGAGGATTTAAAGTATGTTTAAGTGTGTGCTTGTGTATTTTGTACATTAACATGTTACAACCCAAAGTGTATAAAAAGGAAATGGGATGTAAACAAAGATGTAAACAAATAAAAGTGAAGTGAATTGTTCGCAGTTAAATGTTTTATTTCATTGTGTGTTTTAGGAGTAATAATTAGACTTTCAAAATCAAATATGTAAACAAATAAAAGTGAACTGAATTGTTCGCAATTAAACAGTTTGATTGGTAAAGTAGTAAGTTTGTGTACGTTTATGAACAAAACTTTAGTTAATTTATTAAATCAACTAACATGGAAGCACGTTTTGTTCGTTCACTTATGTCTGTGCAAATTCAATTACGTCTGTCAATTTAAGTTCGTGAATTAACATCAATCGTTTATGTGTGAATGTTTGTTTAATTCCCATTCCTTAAGATTCATTTATGTTTGTTTGTTTATGTTCGTTTATATATCCGTTCAACGAAGTTGAGTCCAACCCATTTCAAACGCATCATCAATCAATTTTTGTTCTCCCTAAATCGTCGACTGTAATCTCTTGCTTAATCGTTAATTCCTATTTCTTCGGTCTATTCAGCATATTTCACACTTCTAATTGAAGTTCGTTTGCGTTGGTCTATATTTATTTGTCTATATTCTTTTAATATATATATATATACATATATAAACAAACGTATTGATTGATTACAATGGCTCTATCAATGTTGGTTCAGTTCATTTACACAATTAGGTTTTTTAATAAAATCTAGAAAGATAGAAAATCTATATGATATAATAAATGAGATGTATTTGGGACACTTGGCATGTTATGGTGGAGCCTCTGGCTGATTTTGGGAGGGAGTGAATTATACACATCTTGAAAGCGGGATCCGATTGTGTTATTTGGGTCGGACTATTTGGTTCAGATCATCCTCCCCTATTCGGATATATACTATAAATTAAAAGATCTCAATGGTAAACCCTAATTTCCATACTTCCTCAGAACAATCGTTGTTTTTCCATGATTCTACACCTTTCAATCTTCCAAATCTTCCACTACTGAATCGATAATGAAGGATACTGGCATACATTACAACAAAAGTTCTTCACATCATGAGAAATTAGAGGTTTCAATAGACAAATCGGCTTCAGTTCGCCCAAAAAGTTCTCTCGCAGAATATCCTCTTCTGAGGTTCGTTCATTCTCTCTCTACTTTCTCTCTAAAGTAGTTTTCGTATTCAATTTGTTGGTTTTGATTTGTATAGTATGTAATTCAGTTCAGTTTAGTGGTTATGAGATTACTTAGATGATGTAAAAATTAGGTTATGAAGTTTGAATTAGGGGAGAAGAACCTTATTTGCAAAACCTTAATATGCATATCTGATGTGTGCAAAATGCAACATATAAATTACATCAATTGTGGCATAAAACTAACCTTTTTTTAGTACTAATGTTGGAAAAAGTGTGTTTTGTCTTCCTTTTGTATTTTCAGGATTAAATGAGCTCAAATTAACAAAAGAAGCAAAACGACAGCTAAATCTAACATAAATACAAGAAAAGGAACAAACGTGGCATGCCCGACCTCCCCGAAAGCATCTTCCCAAGCAAAACAAGAGAGTAGAAGGCTGAACACGCCCCGTGCTCAGTGAGCACGGGGGCGTGCCCAAGTGTCCGCATAAAAGACAAAGTTTTAGAAGCTTCCATCGCCCACCACGGGGCCGTGCTCAGCGGACACGGGGTCGTGGTCAACTATAAGATTCGCAGAATCCAGGCAAATCTTGATAGTACAGATATCCTTCTGCACACGGGGTCGTGCCCAGCGGACACGGGGCCATGGTCAACTAATAAAGACAAGAGCAATTAATGAAGACAGAGAAGAGGATGGAAATGGGGCCGTGCCCACTGGACACGTGGCCGTGCCCGAGCTTCTGTTCAGCCTATAAATAGGAGTGCTTGGTTCTGGCTCAAGCCATCCCTTGGCACACCACCTCTCTCACACTTCACACTTCACCCACCACCCACCACCACCATAACACCATCATCCACCACCATCATCCATTGTCCATCATAGAGTGTGTGAGTCTTCTCGGGATCCAAGATTGATCGTAAGAGTTCTTGACAATCAAGGCCATGTTTGCCTAAGTCTCTTACATCACTTGGTGAAGACAAAGTGTCTAGTGTAATACTTTTTATTTTTAATCTTTTCACACTTTTTAATTGGTTATGTATTAATGACTTTAATAACTAGTTTCTTATGTTGAAGGTGATTCTTCCTTATCGTTTGTCCGTGGTGTCTTGGCATTATTTTACTGTCTATATAAAATAAAAGATTTTCACCATTCATATCTCCACGGTCTATATGGAGGTATGTTGGCTACCTGGTCGGGGGTTAAGGGAACAGTTTGGTAAGAGTCTTGCCATTGTTCAGTGTATAGATCCTGCAAAGGACCTGGGTCAAATTTAGTAGGACCTCCTTCAATACTTAACGGTATTGGATGGCGGGGGTCCAAACTCTTTGACCCCCTCATAAGTTAAACTACTATTAATACTTTAACCGGGCTACTTAGGACTGTATCCCTGCTGACTCAGACTACTTAGCTGAGGGTAACGTGGCCTTCAAAAGAGGGGCCTACCACATTATGCATTAATAACTTAATTAATTATCTTTCAATAATCCGACCCTTTAGGATTGTATCCTTGCTGACTCAAACTACTGGGTTGAGGGTAACGTCACCTCCAAAAGAGGGACCTACTTCTAAACACGAGTCGGAGCCAAGTGATTCATCTTGTCTATCTGTTTTTCTTTTTATTTTTATTTTTCAGCATTTTAGTTAATTTTTATTTTCTTAGTTTAAAACATTTTTCTAAATTTTTGATTTGATTAAACGTTGAGGATAAACCGGTACTAAAAGTTCTTGTGTCCTTGGACGATCTCGGTATCTTGCCAACACTTTACTACGCTCACGATGGGTGCACTTGCCCATATGTGTGTTTAGTGTTAGTAAATATCGTGTGTTATAAATTTAAAACTTGGCTAAAAAGTGTTAAAGGGCTTAAAATATACACCTAATATATATAACACTATACAATGCATCAAGTTTTTGGCGCCGCTGCTGGGGACACAAGGATTTTAAGAAAGCTTAAAATCGACGGCCTAATCAGTTTTTCAAAACCTTTTTAAAACGCGCGCACATTTTTCTGCATTTTAGTTTAGTTTTGCATTTACAGTAACCTGAACACGGGCTGTGCTCACTGAACACGGGGCCGTGCTGCACATTTTCATAAAACACCCAGTAACAGTAGCTTGAACACGGGGTCGTGCTCACTGAACACGCCCCCGTGCTCAACGAAATCAGTAACTTTAATTAAAACGCCCAGATACATATTCTGTACATGGGGCCGTGTCCACTGAACACGGGGCCGTGTCCAGCCTCTGTTTCCGTTTTTATTTTTGTTTTCTGATCTCGACACTTGGTTGTGGTCTGCTGAGTGAATCTTATGGATCAATACTCAGGAGGTTACAACTACACCTATGAGGAGGATGATTATAGGAGTAACTATTGCACTAATTGTAGTAATCCGCACTCGGTTCAATACAGTCACTCATATCAACCATCCAATTCATACACCTACTATGAGGAGCCCAGGTACGAGCCATCAACTTCATACACATCCTATGAAGACCAAAGGTATGAACCTCCTCCCTCATACTCATATTTTGATGAACCAAGGTATGAGCCTTCTTACACATACTTTGAGGAACCAAGATATGAGCCACCACCTTCATATGCTTATTATGAGGAACCATGGCGTGAACAACCCACCTCATATGAGTATTATGAAGAACAAAATTATGACCCTTATCCATCATAAGCTTACAATGAAGAACAATGGTGTGAACCATCTACTTCATATGGGTACTATGAGGAACAAAGGATCGAACAACCGGATTCAAGCTCTGAAAATCCCGATCCTTTTTCAATAACCGAAGTGACCGATAGGATATTAGAACACCTTAGAGTTATCGATCCCTATATAAAAGAATCTCGCGCAAGGGAAGAGGAGTCCCGCGCAAGAGAACAATTAAATAAAGAGGAGATAACTGAAAACGTAAAAATGGAAGAACAAATAAGTGAAAAACCAACACATGAGTTAAACAACGAAAAAGGTGAGTCCGACAACGTTAAAATTCAGAGTCTAATTTTGAAGGAATTAATCTCTTGTCACCTTCTTTTGAAAATCATTGTTTAGTACCAACTCATGCTAAGTTTTTAAAAGAGTTAAACACTAACACTAAAATTGACGAAACGGTAAGTATTAAGTTAACTATTGATCAAACCTCACTAATAAAAGAAGACCCATTTGAAATTAACATTAAACCAGTTCCATGTTTCTTTCAAAATTCATTTATTTGTAATGTCACAATCGATAAAGATCTTTGTGTTAACATAATGCCTAACTACATTTTCGAAAAATTAAGTATTAGTGATTTTTCTCCACTTCAAATACCCATTTTTCTATCCAATCGGAAGGTAATAAAATCAATCGGTGTAGTTGAGGATGTCTTGGTTCAAACAAATCAAATGGTAGTCCCACCGACTTTGTCATCCTCGATGACGCTCCTCTAGTGTTGGGACGACCATTTGTAAAAACTCACGAAGCTTTGAAAAACCGGAAGTTCAACAATCTACCTCTTCAAATAGGGGCATTTAAAAAAGTGTCTATCTTGAGCGGTCAATGAAATATCCATTCGGCAATAATGACCCCCTAATTGAAGATGAAGCTGAACCACCCGATACAGGTGAAAAGTTTGACCACTTTGTTGAAGAAGAGGTTGCCATAGAACAAACTTTTAAGGTTCTTGATCAAAATGAGCAACCAAATAAGGAGTCTCCTAAAGACCCACCTCTTGAGCTCAAAGAACTTCCAAAAGGTTTGGAATATGCTTTTCTAGACAAAGATGGTAAATTACCTGTAATTATTTCATCTAAATTAGATAGTTTAGAAAAAGAAAAATTAATTAGTCTTTTGAAAAAACACAAAAATGCGATCGCTTGGAAGCTTGTAGATATTAAAGGAATAAGTCCTTCCATGTGCACGCACAAAATTTTAATGATTGATGACTACAAATCGGTAATACAACCACAACGTCGAGTAAATCCAAATGTTCAAGAAGTGGTTAAAAATGAAGTCATCAAATTACTTGACGCCGGACTTATTTATCCTATCTCCGATAGTCCTTGGGTAAGTCCCGTCCAAGTAGTTCCAAAGAAAGGAGGTATTACGGTAATAACTAATGAAAAGAATGAACTAATACCAACGAGAACCGTCACAGGATGGAGAGTATGTATAGATTATAGACGATTAAATGAGACGACAAGAAAAAATCACTTTCCTTTACCCTTCATTGATCAAATGTTAGAAAGATTATCCGGTCATAAATTTTATTGTTTCTTGGATGGTTTTTCAGGTTACTTTCAAATCCCGATAGCACCCGAAGACCAAGAAAAGACAACCTTTACATGTCCCTATGGAACTTTTGCTTATCGACGCATGCCATTTGGTCTATGTAATGCCCCCGCAACATTCCAACGTTGCATGGTAGCCATCTTCCACGACATGATAGAAAAGACAATGGAAGTCTTCATGGACGACTTTTCTATCTTTGGGGATTCATACGACCAATGCCTCGATAACCTTGAACGAATGCAATCCCGATGTGAGGAAACTAACCTCACCCTTAACTGGGAAAAATGCCATTTCATGGTAACGGAGGGAATAGTACCCGGTCACAAAATCTCAAGCGAAGGAATGGAGGTGGATCGAGCCAAAATAGATACCATTTCTCGACTACCACCCCCATCCTCCGTTAGAGCTATCAGGAGCTTCCTAGGGCATGCCAGATTTTATAGGCGGTTTATCAAAGACTTTTCTAAAATTTCAAGGCCTCTAACAAAATTACTTGAAAAAGATGCTCCTTTCATCTTTGACAAGGATTGCAATCAAGCATTTCTAACCTTAAAGGAAATGCTAGTCAATGCACCTATCATGATAGCGCCTGATTGGAAATTTCCTTTCGAAATCATGTGTGATGCTAGTGACTTTGCAGTTGGAGCTGTCTTAGGACAAAGAAAAGAAAAGCA
The DNA here is from genome assembly GCA_030545235.1 of Helianthus tuberosus. NCBI lineage: Eukaryota > Viridiplantae > Streptophyta > Magnoliopsida > Asterales > Asteraceae > Helianthus > Helianthus tuberosus. The sequence continues at coordinate 33,778 of JARYGA010010257.1, forward strand.
TTTCCACCCAATTTATTATGCTAGTAAAACACTTTACGATGCACAAGAAAATTACACAACAACTGAAAAAGAATTACTAGCTGTGGTATTTGCTTTTGATAAATTTCGTTCTTATCTTGTTCTTTCTAAAGCTATAGTCTATACAGATCATGCAGCCATTCGATTTCTCTTCAAAAAGCAGGATGCAAATCCACGTTTGATTCGGTGGATTCTACTCCTCCAAGAATTCGATATTGAAATCAAAGACAAAAGAGGAGCAGAAAATACCACATCAGATCATCTTTCACGCTTAGAAGACCCAGCTTTGGAGGCAACCAAGGACGAGCAAATCAATGAAAAATTTCCAACGGAGTCCCTAGAAATGGTGGAATACAAGGAAGAACCATGGTACGCCGACTATGCTAACTACCTAGCTAGCGGTATAGTTACTAAGGGTTGGCCACATCATCAAAGAAAAAAGTTCTTTGTCAATGTGAAACACTATTTTTGGGAAGATCTATATCTTTTCAAAATGTGTGCCGACCAACTCATCCGACAATGCGTACATGGTAATGAAGCACGAAGAATTCTCCGCCATTGTCATGAAGGTCCATATGGAGGACATCATGGTGCCGCGAGTACCGCACGAAAGGTATTTGATTCAGGATTTTATTGGCCAACCATTTACAAAGACGCCCAAAGTCTTGTCAAGACTTGTGATGCTTGCCAAAGAACAGGTAATATTTCTTCCAAAAACGAAATGCCACAAAATGGCATTCTGGTTTGTGAATTTTTTGATGTGTGGGGACTCGACTTTATGGGACATTTCCCACCATCGAAAGGAAACAAATATATACTTGTGGCAGTAGATTACTTGTCTAAATGGGCCGAGGCCGAAGCACTTCCAACAAATGATGGAAGACCTAAAGCATTAATAAGTGATAGAGGTACCCATTTTTGCAACCATCAACTTGAAAAAAAAATTAACAAGATATGGGGTCTATCACCGGGTCTCAACAGCGTATCACCCTCAAACAAACGGACAAGCCGAAGTGACTAATAGAGGTTTAAAACGAATACTCGAAAAAACCGTAGGGTTAAATAAAAAGGAATGGGCAGATAAATTAGATGATGCTTTATGGGCTTTTCGAACTGCTTATAAAACAACAATAGGTACAACCCCATATAAGCTAGTCTATGGAAAAAGCTATCACTTGCCAGTAGAAATTGCACACAAAGCTACTAGGCAATTAAAAATGTAAACTTAGATTTATAATTTGCTGGTAAAAATCGATTTTGTCAATTAAATGAATTAGACGAGCTTAGGAATTATGCATACTCAAACTCAGAAATTTACAAGGAAAGAATGAAAAACTTGCATGACAAACATATTAAACCTAATGAATTTAGAGTGGGAGATCTAGTTCTTTTGTTTAATTCACGACTTCGATTATTTCCTAGTAAATTAAAGTCTAGGTGGTCAGGACCTTTTTCCATCACCCATATTTTCCCACACGGTGCAGTAGAAATTAAATCTCGGAATGGACCTCCATTCAAAGTATATGGCCAACGGCTGAAACTCTATCAAGGGTTCATTGAGGATGAAGAGGAAGAGATCTCGCTTCAAATGGTCGAAGAATGAAAACATCAACATCATACCTGGTAAGTTACGAACGATTGGGACGACATCTAAATCGGTAAGTATTCTAACCAAACTTTTTGGGAAACAAAGGGCCCTCTCACGAGCACTAAAAAAAAATCAAAACTTTGCTCGGCACGAGGCCGTGTCCGCTGGACACGGGGCCGTGTCCGCGCGACTGTCGGGATAAAACCCCTTTTTCATAACAGTTACTTCAGTCCACATGCCCCGTTTCCCCGAAAACGCTCTGGTTCCAGGCGATTTTCCGCAAATTTTCGACGTCTCCTATCATTCTAACAACATCAAGGTATGATTCTATCACCAATAGTAGTTAGATTTAGCATTTGCATGTAGTTAAAACTTCAAAAATTTGGGGAAAAATCTAGGGTTCTTGAACTACACCCGGATCGAACCTCAAATTTTTTGCTTTAATCTGTTAGCATTTAGTTAGATTAGTGTTATAGGAAGTAAATCCACTTGTATTGTTCAAAGATTCACCCGATTTCTCACAAAAAACCCCAAACCCTTCTTTTTGAACCGAAAAAGATAAAATTAAATGAGTAAACGGGTTGTTTTGGGAAAAACGGCACTTGGGGTTTCCTTTTCGGGGGAAACCGCACCTATTGGACCAAAAATTTTCAAGTTTTTGAAACCGGGTCGAAAAATGATGTTTTTGAGTAACAGACGCCTGGACACGGGGTCGTGTCCAGCAATCTGTTTGCAGTTGTCCGAAAATTCTAATGTTTCGTGCTAACTTTTGGTGTATTCTTTCAGATGGCAAGGAAGTTCACAAGGTTTAACGCAAATGAGCTCGATGCTAGGGCTAGATACGAAGTACTTCAAACAAGACCAGAAGAATACCCAAGGCAAGCATGCACGGATTTGTTAGCATTGGTGAACCAACTCGACCGTTTCAACAACCTTGTCACAGGCCCACTAAGAGTCGCTTTAACAACTCGACTCCGTTCCATCCACGAATGCACTTTGGAATTCTTTAGCACCTTCACATTCAACTTAAGGTACGACCCATTCGACAATGATGGGGTAGCATTCCGATGTGGTGGAACTAGGTATTCGATCTCTATGGCACAATTTGGGTCGATTGTCGGGTTGTATGCGGAGGAAGATGCAGGTAACGAGGAAAATACTAGAGGGATGCGAGAGATAGATGAGAACGATCGCCAAGCCGCGTGGGCTCAAATTGGTGAAGGGCATTACAATCCGAGCAGTACTAAGAGCACGGAGTTGAGGGATCCGCTCTACCGATACATCCATAGGCTCCTCGGCTACTCTCTTAGCCAAAGGCATGATAGCGGTGGCGTTGTTGGGTTAAGAGATTTGGTTGTCCTCCACTGCATCCATAACCGCAGACACCTTGATGTTCCTTTTCTCCTTCTCAGAAATATGCATCTGAACCGCCTTGCTACTGCACCAACCCCTATCTTCTTTGGGGGATGGGTGTACAGTCTCTTCAAGCACTTCACCAACATACCTAGGTCATTCGGAAGGAGCCCATGGTCGGGTAGGGTAGATATACACATTTGCCGCTCAATGAACCTAATCTATGAGGCTGAAGACGGGACGGTTGGCTTCCAAAGGATGCAAGGGCATGCATGGAACCCGCAAGAGGCACTTGTCCTTCACGCTCCACAACATCATCAGTACCAGTACCAGCCCGATGTTGATCCAGGACAGTCCTCCCAGGAGGCGGTTTTCCTAACTTCCAAAGTTTACATGATTTATTGTAGGAAAATCTCATGTGCACCAGGAACACCTACAATATGGCAAGCAATACGTACAACCGGGTTGGAGAAATCGAGAGAAACATATCCGATATCCAAGACGATATTGGAAATATCCGGGAGTACATTGCGGAGCACGGTGGAGATGATGATGATGAGGACGAGGACATGGACTAGGCGGGAGGAGCAGAGGAGGAAGCGGTTGGTTGGTGATCTCACAGGTTAACCCCTTTTATCTTGAACAATTTCCGGCCTGCGTGCCGTGTGTTAAACAATTTACTTTCCTTTAACTCTTTTATTTTCTGCATTTCTTCTTCTTTCTAACTCTGTGATGGATGGGATGTTGAACATTGGTAATATAGGATGTTTGCTATGTTTTGGCGTAGTGTTTATTGATAAAACAGGTACATACGAGGCCTAGAGCACTAAATCTTAGTTCTACTAAAGCCGGGACAGGAAAACCAGAACCAGAAACCTGTTTCTCCACATTGCAGACTGTCTACACGGGGTCGTGTCCAGCCGACACGCCCCCGTGCCCACTACCCCAGACCTGCTGTTTGTCTAAATATGCAGATTTTTGCCAGACATGGGGTCGTGTCCAGCCAACACGCCCCCGTGTTCACCTTCTGTAAGTTTTCGTTACTGGCACCTGAACACGGGGCCGTGTGCAACGAACACGGGGCCGTGTCCAGGCACCCAGTAACACAAAAATTTTGTTTTTTCACACCTTTTACACATACAATCAACCTAAAAACTTATTTTTGGGACACATTGAGGACAATGTGTAATTTAAGTGTGGGGTGATGCTAAAACCTTGAATCTTGCAAGTCCTAATAACAAGCCTTACACAAAACTCTATTGGAACCGCTAATCACCCCAAATTTTTTTTGAAAATTTTCAATTTTTTTTTCTTGACTAGGTTTAATTTGGGAATTTCAAAATTTTAAAAAGGTTATATTTTTACAAATTTACAACCGATAGCGTCGTGATAAAAAGAACCAACGTAAGAAAATTATAAAAAGGCATGACAAGCTTAGTTAAAATTTAATTATATATACTTGATCACATAAAAACTCATTCCCACAAAAATGAGTTTTGAGCCTTTATTGAGCATACAAATACATATCTTTAAATTAAATGCTCATTTTTCGTTTCTTGTGTGAATAGACGCTTGGTTCTTACAACTCTAGAACTTGCAACGACGATACATTCCCGGTCCTTACCAACTTAAACCCGAGTAAGTAAATGATAGAGGCATTAGGACTAACCCTTTTTATTTCTACACCATTATTTTTCTTTTTTTTTTACCACCTACCCAAAATCCCCCTAGTTAACCCCTTTGAGCCTAAACCTTTTCATTTCTTAACCCAAACCAAACACCCTTTTACCCACCAAAACTTTTTTTTTATTTTTAACCCTTTGTTTTAGTAACAAGCTCGGTTTTTCATATGACAAAAAAAAATTATTGATGATGAAGCAAAAAAAATAAACAAACAAGTTCATCAAAAAAAAACTTTGTTTGAATAATAGCTTCATCAAAATAAAAAATTGCAAAAATAAAAATCTTACGAAAAACCGATGCTTTTTACGCTTTTCGCCCTTTTCTACTAACCACCTACCTTTAACCCAAGCCTAACCCTTCACCCAAAAGTCCTCTTGATATTTACAAAGGTATATAGTTAAAAAGGAGGAGGATTGATTGCTTGGCAAGCCTATGGTAGGAGTAAGTTCCATGCCGCTCTCGAGTGATTCACTAAAATACATCTTCGGCCGAGTGTTGAGTGATCCCCCGTGAGGTATGTGAACTTGTATATAAATAAAATTTTAAAGAGGCATGTTATGCCCTAATAAGTAATTTATCTTATGGAAAGTTTTAAATAAATCATAACGAATAGGATTGTAAATAAATAAAAGTAAAACTCAATAAAGAATCTTGGAAATCCCGACACTCTATGACAAACCCAAAAACCTTCTCTTCTACCCATTCCATTTCGGAGTGTAAAGCCATATTATAAAGAGTTTTGCTTGAGGACAAGCAAAGATTCAAGTGTGGGGGTATCTGATGTGTGCAAAATGCAACATATAAATTACATCAATTGTGGCATAAAACTAACCCTTTTTTAGTACTAATGTTGGAAAAAGTGTGTTTTTGTCTTCCTTTTGTATTTTCAGGATTAAATGACCTTAAATTAACAAAAGAAGCAAAAAGGCAGCTAAATCTAACATAAATACAAGAAAAGGAACAAACGTGGCATGCCCGACCTCCCCGAAAGCATCTTCCCAAGCAAAACAAGAGAGCAGAAGGCTGAACACGCCCCGTGCTCAGTGAGCACGGGGGCGTGCCCAAGTGTCAGCATAAAAGACAAAGTTGTAGAAGCTTCCATCGCCTACCACGGGGCCGTGCTCAACAGACACGGGGTCGTGGTAAACTATAAGATTCGTAGAATCCAGGCAAATATTGATAGTACAGATATGCTTCTGCACACGGGGTCGGTCGTTCCCAGCGGACACGGGGCCGTGGTCAACTAATAAAGACAAGAGCAATTAATGAAGACAGAGAAGAGGATGGACACGGGGCCGTGCCCCTGCTTCTTTTCACTCTATAAATAGGAGTGCTTGGTTCAAGCTCAAGCCATCCCTTGGCACACCACCTCTCTCACACTTCACCCACCACCCACCACCACCATAACACCATCATCCACCACCATCATCCACTGTCCATCATAGAGTGTGTGAGTCGTCTCGGGATCCAAGATTGATCGTAAGAGTTCTTGACAATCAAGGCCATGTTTGCCTAAGTCTCTTACATCACTTGGTGAAGACAAAGTGTCTAGTGTAATACTTTTTATTTTTAATCTTTTCGCACTTTTTAATTGGTTATGTATTAATGACTTTAATAACTAGTTTCTTATGTTGAAGGTGATTCTTCCTTACCATTTGTCTGTGGTGTCTTGGCATTATTTTACTTTCTATATAAAATAAAATATTTTCACCATTCATATCTCCACGGTCTATATGGAGGTATGTTGACTACCTGGTCGGGGGTTAAGGGAACGGTTTGGTAAGAGTCTTGCCATTGTTCAATGTATAGATCCTGCAAAGGACCTGGGTCAAATTTAGTAGGACCTCCTTCAATACTTAACGGTATTGGATGGCGGGGGTCCAAACTCTTTAACCCCCTCATAAGTTAAACTACTATTAATACTTTAACCGGGCTACTTAGGACTGTATCCCTGCTGACTCAGACTACTTAGCTTAGGGTAACCGGGCTACCACATTATGCATTAATAACTTAATTAATTATCTTTCAATAATCCGACCTTTTAGGATTGTATCATTGCTGACTCAAACTACTGGGTTGAGGGTAACGTCACCTCCAAAAGAGGGACCTACTACAATAACTAAGATAATCTCTTAAATAAGTGCAAAAGTGCGGAAATAATCAAAGGTTACACTAAACACGAGTCGGAGCCAAGTGATTCATCTTGTCTATCTGTTTTTCTTTTTATTTTTTTATTTTTCAGCATTTTAGTTAGTTTTTATTTTCTTAGTTTAAAACATTTTTCTAAATTTTTGATTCGACTAAACGTTGAGGATAAACCGGTACTAAAAGCTCTTGTGTCCTTGGACGACCTCGGTATCTTGCCTACACTTTACTACGCTCACGATGGGTGCACTTGCCCATATGTGTGTTTAGTGTTAGTAAATATCGTGTTTTATAAATTTAAAACTTGGCTAAAAAGTGTTAAAGGGCTTAAAATATACACCTAATATATATAACGCTATACAACGCATCAAGTTTTTGGCGCCGCTGCCGGGGACACAAGGATTTTAAGAAAGCTTAAAATCGACGGCCTAATCAGTTCTTCAAAACCTTTTTAAAACGCGCGCACATTTTTCTGCATTTTAGTTTAGTTTTGCATTTACAGTAACCTGAACACGGGCCGTGCTTACTGAACACGGGGCCGTGCTGCACATTTTCATAAAACACCCAGTAACAGTAGCTTGAACACGGGTCGTGCTCACTGAACACGCCCCCGTGCTCAACGATATCAGTAACTTTAATTAAAACGCCCAGATACAGATTCTGTACATGGGGTCGTGTCCACTGAACACGGGGCCGTGTCCAGCATCTGTTTTCGTTTTTATTTTTTTTTTCTGATCTCGAGACTTGGTTGTGGTCTGCTGAGTGATTCTTATGGATCAATACTCAGGAGGTTACAACTACACCTATGAGGAGAATGATTATAGGAGTAACTATTGCACTAATTGTAGTAATCCGCACTCGGTTCAATACAGTCACTCATATCAACCATCCAATTCATACACCTACTATGAGGAGCCCAGGTACGAGCCATCAACTTCATACACACCCTATGAAGACCAAAGGTATGAACCTCCTCCCTCATACTCATATTTTGATGAACCAAGGTGTGAGCCTTCTTACACATACTTTGAGGAACCAAGATATGAGCCACCACCTTCATATGCTTATTATGAGGAACCATGGCGTGAACAACCCACCTCATATGAGTATTATGAAGAACAAAATTATGACCCTTATCCATCATAAGCTTACAATGAAGAACAATGGTGTGAACCATCTACTTCATATGGGTACTATGAGGAACAAAGGATCGAACAACCGGATTCAAGCTCTGAAAATCCCGATCCTTTTTCAATAACCGAAGTGACCGATAGGATATTAGAACACCTTAGAGTTATCGATCGCTATAGAAAAGAATCCCGCGCAAGGGAAGAGGAGTCGCACACAAGAGAACAATTAAATAAAGAGGAGATAACTGAAAGTGTAAAAATGGAAGAACAAATAAAGAGAAGATAACTGTATTTGGGACACTTGGCATGTTATGGTGGAGCCTCTGGCTGATTTTGGGAGGGAGTGAATTATACACATCTTGAAGGCGGGATCCGATTGTGTTATTTGGGTCGGACAATTTGGTTCAGATCATCCTCCCCTATTCGGATATATACTATAAATTAAAGATCTCAATGGTAAACCCTAATTTCCATACTTCCTCAGAACAATCGTTGTTTTTCCATGATTCTACACCTTTCAATCTTCCACTACTGAATCGATAATGAAGGATACTGGCATACATTACAACAAAAGTTCTTCACATCATGAGAATTTAGAGGTTTCAATAGACAAATCGGCTTCAGTTCGCCCAAAAAGTTCTCTCGCAGAATTTCCTCTTCTGAGGTTCGTTCATTCTCTCTCTACTTTCTCTCTAAAGCAGTTTTCGTATTCAATTTGTTGATTTTGATTTGTATAGTATGTAATTCAGTTCAGTTTAGTGGTTATGAGATTACTTAGATGATGTAAAAATTAGGTTATGAAGTTTGAATTAGGGGAGAAGAACCTTATTTGCAAAACCTTAATATGCATATCTAATGTGTGCAAAATGCAACATATAAATTACATCAATTGTGGCATAAAACTAACCCTTTTTTAGTACTAATGTTCGAAAAAGTGTGTTTTTGTCTTCCTTTTGTATTTTCAGGATTAAATGAGCTCAAATTAACAAAAGAAGCAAAACGACAGCTAAATCTAACATAAATACAAGAAAAGGAACAAACGTGGCATGCCCAACCTCCCCGAAAGCATCTTCCCAAGCAAAACAAGAGAGCAGAAGGCTGAACACGCCCCGTGCTCAGTGAGCACGGGGGCGTGTCCAAGTGTCAGCATAAAAGACAAAGTTGTAGAAGCTTCCATCGCCCACCACGGGGCCGTGCTCAGCGGACACGGGGTCGTGGTCAACTATAAGATTTTGCAGAATCCAGGCAAATCTTGATAGTACAGATATGCTTCTGCACACGGGGTCGTGCCCAGCGGACACGGGGCCGTGGTCAACTAATAAAGACAAGAGCAATTAATGAAGACAGAGAAGAGGATGGACACGGGGCCGTGCCCACTGGACACGTGGCCGTGCCCGAGCTTCTGTTCAGCCTATAAATAGGAGTGTTTGGTTCTAGCTCAAGCCATCCCTTGGCACACCACCTCTCTCACACTTCACACTTCACCCACCACCCACCACCACCATAACACCATCATCCACCACCATCATCCATTGTCCATCATAGAGTGTGTGAGTCATCTCGGGATCCAAGATTGATCGTAAGAGTTCTTGACAATCAAGGTCATGTTTGCCTAAGTCTCTTACATCACTTGGTGAAGACAAAGTGTCTAGTGTAATACTTTTTATTTTTAATCTTTTCGCACTTTTTAATTGGTTATGTATTAATGACTTTAATAACTAGTTTCTTATGTTGAAGGTGATTCTTCCTTATCGTTTGTCCATGGTGTCTTGGCATTATTTTACTGTCTATATAAAATAAAAGATTTTCATCATTCATATCTCCACGGTCTATATGGAGGTATGTTGGCTACCTGGTCGGGGGTTAAGGGAACGGTTTGGTAAGAGTCTTGCCATTGTTCAGTGTATAGATCCTGCAAAGGATCTGGGTCAAATTTAGTAGGACCTCCTTCAATACTTAACGGTATTGGATGGCGGGGGTCCAAACTCTTTGACCCCCTCATAAGTTAAACTACTATTAATACTTTAACCCGGCTACTTAGGACTGTATCCCTGCTGACTCAGACTACTTAGCCGAGTGTAACGTCGCCTTCAAAAGAGGGGCCTACCACATTATGCATTAATAACTTAATTAATTATCTTTCAATAATCCGACCCTTTAGCATTTTAGTTAGTTTTTATTTTCTTAGTTTAAAACCTTTTTCTAAATTTTTTATTTGATTAGACGTTGAGGATAAACCGGTACTAAAAGCTCTTGTGTCCTTGGACGACCTCGGTATCTTGCCAACACTATACTACGCTCACGATGGGTGCACTTGCCCATATGTGTGTTTAGTGTTAGTAAGTATCGTGTTTTATAAATTTAAAACTTGGCTAAAAAAGTGTTAAACGGCTTAAAATATACACCTAATATATATAACACTATAGAACGCATCAATATCCTTCCTCGCTCTTTACCGGATCATCTTTCTCTACTTACGTGAAGCTTGAATTTTTATAAAGTTTATGATGTATAGATGTTTTTGTTTTCAGGTATTGATTTAAATAGCACCGTAAATTGTAGATAGAGAATCAACTGGTATGATCTTCATCAAGTAAAGGTAATCTCATATGTTTTATTTTGATTAATTTAAACTCCGAGACCCTATTTAATTTGGGTTGTTGTATTGTTTTCCAATTTATAATATGCATAATATTTCAATTGAAAATGGAAACTGGCTTTAAGGTTTCAACTTCCTTACTTCTTCCTTCTTTTTATTATTGATTTTTACAAACATAGAGCATTCTTAGGGTTTATTTTTTATTTGAATATTACTTATAACTGTTATATTTTTGTGAATAGTCAAATACACCGTAAGAACTCGAGCCTTTGTTAAATCACAAACTGCCGGAGGAACTCGGTTAGTATCTCGCATAGAAGAAAGAGTGGTTTTTACCACCAATGGTCATGAAATAAGTAAACTTACATCTTTGGTCGTTTCATTTGTAATCTCCACAACATTAATACCACTTTTCTAAATTAAGATGAGTGTTGATGTTAATAGACGCTTTTGTGTTCCTATCTTTCCCATTTACGGTTCCAAATATGGAAAAATATAATATGAAATATTTTCACTTTTTATATTTTGATTACTTAATTGGTGTAGTACTAAACTAGAGATCGAAAAAATATACAACCATTGGTGTGTTTAGGTTTTTAGGTAAAAATGATATGATCAGGTGTGATTTAAACTGTATTGTTTCACTGTCAAATTTTTTGGTGTACTTTTATTGGGTTAAGTAACATGTTAGGGAAAAGGCGGTGGCAGAGAAGGAACGATAAAGGGTTTAACGGGAGATAGGTTTCGGTTACGAAAATGGTGGATGTAATAAAAGAGGATGTGTTCATTTGGCTAAAGAATAGGTCCAAATCCAAGTTGAAATTTTGTTGTGGGATTTGTTTCAGTTGCTAGTGCCATCATCCGTAATAAAATGCAGTTAAACAAGCCGTTGATTCCTACAATCAGTTATAAAATATAATTTGTATTGTTTATTATTTTTTCATTTAAAATTTTTATTAACCCAAGGACATGTATCACAAGGGTTTCTAATCTTGTATGTTTATATATGTAAAGTTTTGTCTATGAAGGGTTAGAATTCTAAGAAAGCTAAGAGATCATAAGAGTTAGATGGAAAATATTCAATTATGGTAACAACACCATCTTCCTACAAAATAAAACACCATATATCATTTGTTGTATGAAAAATATAATATCATGTATCTGCTATAATAGAACACTACATAATGAATTCATTTTTACCTACAAAAGTAAAGCGCCATTTAGATACTACAAAAAAATACAGTTGGATAAACAAAATAAAAAACACAATGGACAATAAACATCAAGTTGAAACGTGTTTTTATACATAGCAATATGCTACTCATAATAAAGATAATAATACGTTTGTTATTATTATGGTGTACTTTTTTTAGAAAAACAACTACGTAAAAAAAGTTATTCATATTTAAAAAAGACGGGGGAACTTGTAAGTGTTTTCCATGTGGTTTTCTAAATTTTAGACATCCCAACATTACACTTGTACTCCTATGCTATCAGACCAATTACTAAAAACATTTTTTTTATCAAATTGGAACTAATCAATCTATTCATCCAAAATTTTAATGCATTGGCCCATAAGTCTTCTTAAGCCTTCTTAGAAAAGTTACAATTTTAATGACTCGTAAGACTTTTTAGCCTTCTTAGACGAAACAACCAATCTAGCCTAACTCTACCCTACTTATATATATATATGGAAAATTGGTTTTTAATAAACCAACTTTTACCCCAATGGTAAATAATAATCCTACCTACGTAATTGCTATACAATAATACAACCTATCAACATGTTGGTTCTTAATGAACTTCCGTTAATTATTTTTAACTGAAGTTAGTTTTTAAGTTTTATTTATTACACAAACAACCCTGTAGTTATAATTTACTAGTTTTAACTATTTTGTAAAACAAAAAAAAACGTCAAGAATTTACTCATTTGTGTAATAAATAAAACTTATAAATTAGTTAAAACTAGTAAATTACAACTACATAGACTATTTGTGTAATAAATAAAACTTAAAAACTAACTTCAGTTAAAAAAAATTAACGAAAATTCATTGAGTACCAACATGTTGATAGGTAGGATTATTTTATACCAATTACGTAGGTAAGATTATTATTTACCAACGGGACAAAGGTTGGTTTATTAAAAACCAATTTTCCTATATATATATATATATATATATATATGTATATATAGAGGTCGGTTAACGTACAAATGCGCTTATCGTACATTACGTACGCTACAATCTCAGCCGTCAGATCATCTTCTCGCATTGAAAATCGCATGTGAAATTGAATTACCACATGCGAAATTGTTACCAACATTATCACATGCGAAATTGAATTACCACATGCGAAATTGTTACAAAAAAAAAAAACAACCTGCTATTTCATCAAAATTATGACATGCGAAATTGAATTACCACATGCGAAATTGTTACAAAAAAACAACCTTTTATTTCATTAAAATTATCACATGCGAAATTGAATTACCACATGCGAAATTGTTAAAAAAAACACCTGCTATTTCATCAAAATTATCACATGCGAAATTATTACAAAAAAAAAAACAACATGCGATTTTCATTGCGGGAAGATGATCTGACGGCTGAGATTGACGCGTACGTAATGCACGATAAGGGCATTTGTACAGTACTCTTTATCTATATATATATATATATATATATATATATGTATATATATGTATGTATAGGACAAAGATCCGTTAGGAACCATCCCTTATTGCGACAACCGCGAGAACCAATGTGAACACAACCAAAAATGCCTAAAAATAACTAAAAAAACACAATTTTTTTTAATATTTTTTATATTAAAATCGCTACTTTTAGTAGCAAAAAAAAAATTGCTACTAAAAGTAGCGATTTTAACATAAAAAATATTAAAAAAAAATTAGATTTTTTTAGGTTTTTTGGGGGGTTAGTTTTTAGCATTTTTTGCTTTTGGGGGGGGGGGGGGGTAGGTTTTTTGGGAGGGGGGTGGGGTTAGGTTTTTTGGGGGTTTTAGTTTTTAGCATTTAGCTTGGGGGGGGGGGGGGGGTGGGCTAGGTTTTTTTTTTTTGGGGGGGGGGGGGGTTAGGTTTTTTTGGGGGGGAGGGGGTGGGGGTTAGGTTTTTTAGCTATTTTAGGTTGTGTTCACATTGGTTCTCGTGGTTCTCGCATGAACCTTACCATATATATATATATACTAGACGTATACCCGCGCGATGCGGCGGGACGACAATTTACAACGCGGTTTTTGTTTACTGTGAGTTAATCAATTTTCTCGTGATACATTGTATTATACGTTTGTTAAGTTTCTTATTTGTAGCATCTGTGTGTGGCGTATACCATGAGCCTTACAGGCTTTTAAAAAATAACAAACATGCTATTAAGAAAATATCAGTCACAAACATAGTATTAAAAAAAACGAACACGCGTGCCAAAACTGCATTAGCTAGCAATGAATGCTATGAGCAATGTACAACCCGCAATCTATATCCCATCAGATGAAGTAAATTCGAGAAAAAAAAAAACTATAGTTGCACTTTGAAAGGGGAGCAGTCTGCCATCCATATAGGGTGGTGAGTAGTCCATCGGCTGCGAGGACAATTTACAACGCAGTACAACACGACAACTAATAATGTTGAGATGGTATAATAGTTTCTAAGGATTTTTCACCTTTATCATACATATTTTTAGGTTGGTCGTACCGACAACAGGGAAAAGAAACAATTTCGGCAAGAAGGGGGCAGTGTTCTCGCACCCTTTTTCCTCTCTTTGCATCCCACTCTGTCATAAAGGAGTCAAAGATTGGCTTAATTGGTGAGTACTTCTCCATTTCCGACCATCTTTCCCGAACTCATGTCCATGTGAAGTGATTTGTTGGAAGGTACCCTTTTTCAATGGTGCTTTCTGGGCGTAAATCCATCCTTAATACTAATTTACTTTGAAAAGCTTAGCTTTCAAAAAATACGAATCTTAATATCCTTAGAATTAATTTACTTTGAAAAGCTTAGGTTTCAAAAATATAAGAATCTTAATCTATAGTATGCTAACGTTCTATATAATCTTTTTTCCTTTATTTTATTATTATGAGTTACACTAATAGTTAACCATGAATAGAATGAAATATCTAATTATCTACTGATCGTAAGTCCTAACAAATTCATGTGGCTAATTTAACACACAATCTATTAGGTAGTTTGTTATGTAAATATAAAATATTTGTGCAAGGTATTATTGTTATATTTTTCACAACTACATTATGTTTTCGTGATATATAGTTTACCGTTAGTTTATCAGTCGTTTCGTGATATATTGTAGGGGTGATCACGGTGATCACGGTTCAGTTTCAAATCGTAAAACCGCCAAAACCAATCTTCGGTTTGGTTTCGCGGTCATTTTCTTTCTTCAAACATTTGGCTTGTCGATTTAATAATCTTCAAAACCTAGCGACTGACCAGACTGTTGATGCTTTTAACTATGATTAAAATCTTCAAAACGTAGCCACTTGTTTGATTTTCGTGATATATTGGCACTTGATTTACTATTAATTTATCGATTCTTTAATGATATACTTTTATTAATTTTTTTTAGCTGTTAGTTTATTAATCTTTTCATCAAATCAAACATAATGCTTTAACCATAAATCATTAATCGATACAAATACGAAGTGCAATATGCTGAACATCATAAATTTGTTAACAAAATTACAACGATAAACATTACTCGATAAAAAATAAACGTTATAAATTTGTAACAATAATTACAACGATTTGTTGATTTGTTTCTGAGGATCTCTCATGATAATGTTTTTTATAACTTTTAATTGGAGGCAGCCCGCCAATAACCTGTATCTTGTATGCCTTGAAAAGATGCAACCTCTCTTTAGCATTCTCCAACTTTTTGAAATAGCCATTTTTTGACTCATCGCCTTCATATAAAAATTACAAAAACCATCAGTCAAGTCAATATTGTGGTCATTCAAACAGAAACGGGTCGGTTAAGTCAGAATCATAACCAAGTAAAATAACAATAGATGGTTAACAGAAAGTTAACTTGATAATTTGAAAAAGAAAGTAATCACGTCAGTTATCTTTGAACCATAAATACCCCTTTATTCGATAAATATAGACGCCTTAAAAGTTAAAACAATACTTTTTGCTAATTGGAAGGTTACTTGTGTCTACAAAACCACCATGTTCCCACACCTGATTATCCAACTATTTATGCCTGAAAGTGAAACAAAGTTTAAAACAGTTACCGATTGGTGTCAAACTGACAACGATATATTATAAATATATAATAAGAAAACATTACATCAGAACTGAACAATCTTTATCTACTGTTGAGTGTTTGAAACTTCACACGAAAGACATGACATGATTGCAAATAGTCATAAGAGTACTTTCATGCAAAAACCTACTAAATCATATTATAAAACACCGTAAAGACATGACATGATTTATGTAATAGTATTTGGCACATTAGTAGTTATTAAAAAACTTTGAATTTTTTTTTTTAAAAAAGAGCAGTATAAGTTGTTTTCTTCTGTGTATTCCTTTATGCCAGCAGACTTGTATTCATATCCAGATGTCAACATACCAGATCTAAAATGATCTCAAAAAGATTGCTTGATAACTAAACAGGATAGATGGGTTGACACGAACATGAGCCGCTTAACCCAAAGATTAAATATTTTTTTACATATTAGTATTTTAAAGTTCTAAATTTAAGGTTATTTTTATTTCTTTAAGAAGTTATGCTTAAACAATGCCAACTTATTTTTGAACTTTTACATCTCAAGATAGAAGAAAGAATAAAATGCCATATTCATCCTTAAGGTTTGGCCAGTTTTGCGACTTTCGTCCAAAGGTTTGTTTTTTCGCATTTGGATCCAAAAGGTTTGAAAATTTTCCATTTTCATTCGGCTCGTTAACTAAATCCATTTTTTGTCGTTAAGCCAGGGGTATTTTTGTTAACTTAAAAAACAATTCAAACCTTTTGAATCCAGATGCGGATAGACAAACCTTTGGACGAAAGTCGCAAAACTGGCCTAACCCCATGGACGAAAATGACATTTTACTCTAAAAGAAAACTTAAATAAATTATTTTATATATCCCATATGAACAAACCTTGTGCCATGGATGAGCCTTGATCTGTGGGAACTTAAAGTGTGTATAATGTGGAATCATGCATTTAATTTCCTCACGTGTTGGTGTTCCCAAAATCTAAAAGATAAAAAAGTTATTAGCGTTAGAATCACATTTAGATTAGAAACTCTGTAAAGACAAAAGTGTTGAGATTATGCACCTTAATTATCTCCACCGGTTGATCTACACCACTTTCACCAGGGAAAAGGGGCTGCATATAGTACATATTAGAATTTATTAAAAAAATTACCACATAGAACAAATCCAAAGAGACTGTTGATCGACTAAAAATCAAATCATTTCCCTGTGTTTGTAAATGGAAACTGATCCTGAAGATCAATGATGTCAGCAAGAACACCAGCCGCTATAGTATCATTGCCTGCTCCTGCACCTTGAATCACCAACGGGTTCGGGTGCTCATAACACCGACTGCATATCTCCACCTACAGTTACATTTTCGTCGACTAATTGATACAGTCGCTATAAAAAAAGGTCACTGAAAGAGTTTAGCCGATAAACCATAATCCTTAAGTAATGTAAAAAATTAGTAGCAACCTTACATCCATTTACCAAAAAATTCATTAAGTGGAAGACTTTTTGTGTTGTCCAGCCAAATTCTGGTACTCCCATTTCACTTTTACCATGTTTCACTATGAACTTCACTGCAACAAACAATTGTAAAAGACAAAAAATAATCAGAAGAAAACCAATACAACTACCAGTTAGTTATCATCTAACTTTTGTTTCTTAAAACGGCCCAAACATGACAGGGGATACGATTGGATATCAATATTTGTCATAAGTCGTACACATCTCAATTATCTCATCAACATGGTTTGACCACCATTCTTCATTAGGTCCGATACTGGGAGTCTCTGGGTCGGGCCAGGTTCGACCAACATTTTTTGGCTTGTCGTCAATGAGATGAGTATGTTAAGATATGTTATGAGGTTAATTGATGAGTAGAACTTACATTAGATGTCTTGAAAAAGCATCATAGAAATCATGTTTGGATTTTGATTGTTCACATTCAGTAATTTGGATATCTGTTGGTCATAGAACATGTAGACGTCGCCTTCTTTTTTCCTAAATTCACATCCATTAGAAAAGCATACCTGAACCATGATCAATAAGTTAAATATAGACAAAAAGCACCTCTTAATATGTTCAACCTATTTAACCCATTTTCCTTTTTAGTTAAAAAAACTACTTGAGTCATTCGAGTTGATAAACAACCCAGTTCAGCCCATTTATAAGTGTATGGGTCAAAAAGCCACCTCTATATAAATCATTCATCAAAATTTGTGTGCTTTCTATTCAATATAAAAAGATTGATATGCTCCTATCACAAAGACTTTCTAAAATTGTATATACCAGACCTCATTTATTGCGATTGACATTGAGAAAAACATGTTGCTATCAAGTCTTGCAATTGGACCTCACTCTTGAGTTTCGTCTGCATGAAAAGAAAATTTGTCAACTAAAAGATAAGCTAGAAATTAACCAGTAATTTTTAAAGACAAATGGATAGTGAAAAATGATCATATCAAAAACACCTCAGCGCTAAGTCTTCTCCAATTGAACCTCAGCATTAAATTCAACAATTTTTCCCCGGTGACCTTCAACTGGAACTTTTTGTTATGCTATTCTATCATGCTTGTCCTTTGTCACATATCCTCATTCGGTGCAAGCTTTTGCGAGTTATGCCATCTGCAATAGTTGGGATCATACATAAAAGTTGAATATTGAACACATATATAGAGACATCACCTTCAACCACATAAACCTTGGCATTCAATAAAAATAGTCAAGGTTGTACATCGAGGACGAATATATCCTTCCAACTCTACAAGCATAATTTTTCTCTTCATTCAAATTAGAAATAAGGGTCACCACCTGAATACAAAATGATTTAGTTATAACGAAGCACTGATATTTTTATATGAAAGCAAAACGATAGTGTCTAATTCAAAAAATAACCTCATTCAACAAATGATCTTGGAGAGACCCGATATTGTATGGGATTCACCGATGATCTGATTGTAAGATATACCTCTGCAGATCAAACAAATTTAGTCATCAGTGTTATCCATATATTACACATTTTTAGCTTAAAAATCAGTAAAAATGAGACTTACAATATCTTAAAGCTTACAAAGCTACTGCAAGAAACATATATTATCAATAAGTGGACACCAATACCCCAGATCCCATTCCATGTCTTTCAAGAAATTCAGATTATCGCAAGGCTCCATACAAAAAAGAAGAGCCACACTCTCTGTCTTCACCAACTGAAATAATCAACAACAATATCAATAAAAAGCCTGCAATAATTTATGTTCCGTACATAAACAAATACTAAAACACATAATAGAAGATTATTATACAAATAGAAGATCTGTGTTGGTTTTGTATGAACAGGAAGGTCATCAACTATCTCCATCAAACAGCTGTATTCACATTTCCAGAAAACAAAAATCGTAATCAATACAAAAATATAAACTCTCTCCGTAGATCCATTCACAAAACATTAAGAAAAACACAAAACCAACACAGATCTGAAAGTACTATAACAGATCTGACAATGATGTTTAAAAAAACTTAAAAGATCTAAAATTTAACAAACAAAAACGATAGATAGGGTAAAAAACGGTACCACTAAGGCTGAATTTGAAGGTTCTTGAACCAAGCCGCAGTGTTCTCTTTTTCACCTGTTCTGTGACAACCCTCACTAAACCAGGTATCCGTACGACTTAATTAATAATTAATTACTGCTTAATTACTGTGCTTGTTTGAAATTACTGATGAGCTGCTATTTGATTTCTGATACATGCATATACCTGCAACATACTTTACTTACCGTCACTACATTATTTACATGCTGAACTTTAGAGATAAACATGATGCACAAAAAGCACAGTAGCACCATAACGGATAACCTATTGAGCATGCTGATAAAGCCAGCATCAGGCAGACGCTGCCTCTAAGGCCTGTATGAGCCAGAAATATTTTACTACACTAGTGGTGAGTGTAGGGATATAAGGGTTGTAGAACTGCGTCTCTTGGAATAAGTTACAATGACTGGAAGTGCCTAAAACGTGCTCTAAGCACAAAAACTCAGCACTTTAATAAACAATTCAGCATCTAGCTACTCAATAAAGTGCCAAAACATGAGAAAAATACTACTAGACACCTTCCAAGGTGTCAGGAATAAGTTGTGACACTAAAAATAATAATAACGACACTTTAAAGCTTTGTTAAGCACTTTAACGAATTACTATCCAACCGAACAACCGGACTATACCCGGAACATGAAAATATTGTCATTAACATTGTTCGTCTTTTTCTGAGCCAGTTAGGGTCCCTGAATACCCAAACGCCTGCCATGAAGCACAACACATTAGTAACCGAGTTAATCACTTAACTAACTAGATTAACCTAACTAATGTCTAACTGTTTAGTTGAAAACCAACCGGATTACCCCCCCCCCCCTAACCGAACTCGGTCACCATGTGGTGACACATTGTCCTTTATTTGATTATAATAGTCTTGTGTGTTCAATATCTCGCTAGCATAGTAACCATTGGTTAATGATCACACTAATTGTCTATAAGATCTACACTTAACACATTATCTCAACACATCACAACACACTCTCTCTCTCTCTCTCTCAAGAAACTACGGCCGAACACCCCTACACAATCCATCAATTTTTCGAGTTTAGTTCAAGCTATTCCAAGATCACACAAGCGTTAAGGATCACGTATAAGGAGGCTTGGTGCAATCGGAAGGCGAAGGACCTCACTCTATTGCTTTTATCCTCTCATTTTGCGACTAGTTTCTTCCCTAGCCTCGAGCTAGTAGTAAGTTGCTTGAATCACCTTCTCGAACTATTTTGAAGTGGTTAAAATGATTTGTAACGGTTAAAACTCGTAATCTTACAAGATGAAGTATAAAAGTCTACTAAAAACACTAAAAGTGATGGTTAAAAGCTCATATGTTGTGTAAATCTTGTAGTATTTGATTTGTGTAATTATTTGGACCCGATCTATGTTGTGGTAGCTCGGATCATCGTTTAACCCGGATTGGTCATGATCTTGGATCATGACATAAGGTTGTTTTGGAAGTAACAAGGGTTAAAGGATGAAACTCTACCACACACGAATCATGAACTTGTGTAAAAGCGATGTAGCTTGTGAAATAGTGTTTAAAACTAGTAGATCTACGGATCTACAAGCGGTATTTTCAAAGGACCACGTGTCAAGAGAAAACATACTTTTAAAGACGGATCTTTCATAAACAAGAATGATTTTAGCAAACACACAAGTGTGTAAATACTTGTGTAACACTAAGTTTCGACAAAATAACTATTTTTGGGAAAAGATGACGAGAAGTTGTAAAGATGGAATTTCTCTAAAAACGAGGTTTTTTTACAAAATCGGATGGATTTATATAGAGATCCGCTAAAAGTAATGGGATTTACTTCATAATATTAGAAAACCACAAGTTCATGTGATTTTTGCGACTTATACATGTTTATTAACTAGTTTGTTGTCTTGAACGTTGTTTTGGTGAAATAAGAAAAATGGTTGATTTGATTATAAAAGAAAATGATACGCTTGAAAGCGTGGCCACCTCCAGTTACAGAGGAAACTATGGCGAAATTTTTCTAAAACCTAACACTTAGAATTATTTTCACTATAAGTGTTAGAAATACTTTTCGACTTGTTTTCAAATTATAAATTTCGCCACGACTTTATTTACAAAACATCGGAGGTGGGATTTCACAAAATAAAACTTGGTAAATATATATTTAGTATATATATTTTTCATAAAGTCACTTGATATGTGTTTATGATTATTTTGTGAAAATACTAGTATTATTTTTAGGGTAAAGATAATACTATCGAATGTTAATGGATCCAAAATAATACGAACGTCTCTACGATAAATATATAAGTTACACCGGTAATTATTATTACCACTCGATCTTTAAAACGTAACTTACGCATTTTAAGGAAATATTCATGAACGCGTATTTTTGTTAAAGTATTATTTTGGGGAAAATTATGTGTAATAGAAAATATAATATTTTTGAGAAGAATATTTATATTTGGGATTAGAAATAAAATATATTTTAAGTGAGACTTAATAATATATTACGAACACACATGTATTAAATCCCCCATCCTTGGGAAGGAAAATGATTACCAGGTATACAGAATACATAGTGTTATATGGTATTATATGGTGTTACATATTGTTATACGGTGTTTATATGGTGTTATATAGTATTATATATAGTGTTATAATACACTTCTCACACTTTAGGCCCTTTTTACACTATCCTTACCCTATATATATATATATATATATACATTCACATATTAAAAACATCTACACATGTATAGATTTATTAGCTATAACTTTATGATCCACACTTGTAATCTACTAGAAACTTGTTAAGAGAGATTGAGATAAACGAGAAAGCACGTATTAAAGAAGCAACCGTCAGAGGCACAAATCTATGAAGGACCCGAAATTAAAAAAGCTAGAATTGAGACCCGCCGTAATGCGGCGGTGATTCTTTAGTTATAACTAAGTCGATCTAGGACCCGCACGTTATGTTAAGCCTGTCAAACAGGAAAAAATAGACGATGTAAAACCCTTCACCCACACACGTACGTTGCGTCGTGTTAACTCACAAAATTTAGAACAAAACGTAAAAACGTTAAACCAAAGACGCACATTGTGATGTGTTAAGTCACAAAATTTAGAACCAAACATAAAGCGAAAAATTTGCGGAAAATGAAAACTATAAAGGACCAAAGTTGAAAGTAAAAAAATTGTGAGGATAGATTGCAAAATATAAAAAGTTTTGGGTTAAAAGTAAAAAAAAACAAATAGTTTTGAGTTAAAAGTAATTTATGAAATACTTTTGGGTGAAAAGTAAAAAAAATCTTTTTATTTTTGGAAAACCCGCAAAGTCAAGGTTACGACAACCATATGCATACCATTTTTTTGGAAAACCCCAATGCACACCCCGCGTTGCGGCGGGGCATAAAACGATGTCCAATAGTACTCATGTCACAAAACCGTCATCGACCACCAACACTGACTCGACCTAGGATGTGCGTGTTGCGACGAACCTGTCAAACATGAAAAAATATAGGTAAAAACATTGAACCACACATGCACGTTGCGTTGCGTTGTGTTAACTTACAAAATTTGAAACAAAACATAAAAAAGTTGAACCACACTCGTACGTTGCGTTGTATTAACTTGAAAAATTTAGAACTATACGTAAAACGGAAATTTGCCAAAGATGAAAAGTATAAGTGATAAAAATTGTGAAGTTAAATTGCAAATAGTAAAAAAAAATTGGGTTAAAGATAAAAAAATTATGTAGGGTTAAAATTGTAAAAGGTAAAACATTTGGGTTAAAAGTAAAAAAATCAAGTTTTTTTTTTGAAAAAAATAACAAAGCACAAGGTACAAGTGGTTATGCACAAAAAACTTGCTTATTTATATATGGAATAATGTTATTTTTTATTGTATATTTTTTAATTCACTTTAAGCCTTTTTCTTTCTCTCTCCCTCTCTCTCTCTCTCTCTCTCTCTCTCTCTATAAGGGGTAGGGTTCTATAGTGAACACTAGTGTATTTGCGAACTGAGTGAATAATCATAGCCATTGATCTACACACGTGTATGGTCAGGATCTCATCATCAAATCGTAAAATACACAAGTGTATTTCAACATCAAATCCTGGCCATTGATCTACACATGTGTATGGCTAGGATTAGTTCATTCAGTTCGCAAGTTACACTAGTGTTCACTCTTGAACCTAATCCTATATATATATATATATATATATATATATTTATATATATATATATATAGGGCTGGGTTATATGGAAAACCCCATCTTTTTTAGAAAACCCTGAAAACCCATTCTCATCCATTGATTGTCTTTCATCCAAGAAGATCTATGGCTCTCCTATTTTGTGTGTATATTAGATTTAAATATAATCAAAGAAGGGCATTTCTGGTAGAACAAAAAGACTTTTTGGCATTAGAAATGACAAACCCCACTTGTGTAGTACTAGTATCATCATCTCTCTCATCTTTCTTCTAGTCAGATCTTTCAAAACACTATTATCTCTCTCCTCTTTCTTCATCATGTGAAAGAGAAAAGCTTCATGGTCTTCAATGGTGATCCTTCAATGGTGATCTAGTGCATGCTTGTGTATTTGGCAATGGCTACAACCAGCTATTCCGCTGAACCAAAATCTTCATTTGAAGATAATTTCAGCATCATGTGGTCTGAAAATAATTTCAAAAACTCTGAAGATGGTCAGATCTTCATTTGAAGATTGTTGTTTTAGAGAGAGAATGACGGCAAGATGAAGGTTTTTAGAGAGAGGAATTTGTTGTTTTAGAGAGAGAAACAACAATCTTCATCATGTTCATCTATAACACATACAAGTGTGTGTGAGAGAAGAAGTTTGAAGGTGGTAGGCGAAGGGATTTCTTTTATGTTACATTTGTGTGGTAAAAGGGATTTCTTTTATGTAAATTAACATTAACGAACCTGCAAATTTTAAAATAAGAAACTTTCAATTGATTTAAAAGGTTTTCTCTAATGCAAATTTAGTTTAAGGAACTTTGATTTTCATAAACCGATGATAGGTTGTTTATATTAATTATGTTTCAAAATTCCAGCCATCAAACTTTCCTCCTAATTCATACAGTAGGTATTTGTATATACTTGATAATATTGAATGGTATTTAATAATAATATATATGGCAGTAGGTTTTTGAATACAAGTTAATTTCGTCCATTTTTTTGGTTTACAGAAGAAGTTGCTTTGCTGGAGACATCGAAAGAATGTCTACATCACCGAATGGGTTGCTTGATTTACAGAAACAGACCCATAAAGATATTCAATTGACAAGCTGGATGGATGTAGGCGACGTTAATGCGGGGACCTTGAAGAAGTCACATTTTTTTGGAAAGAACTCTAGTTCATTTATAACATGTGTTAGTGGTTCGTGCAGTAACAGAACACCATGATGTAACCTGACATGTGTTCATGTATAACATGTGTTAAGCCCCCGTTAGAATGACATATAACGTGTGTTAACCTTTGTTAATTTAAAAAAAAACAAGTAATATCTATTTATTTTTGTTGATGCTTAAAATATCCGATAATGTGGATACTGAGCATAACACTTGTACAAGTAATAAATGTACAAGTTAGTATGTAACGTGTAATATGAAACGAGCCATTCATGGTAACTCATGTACCGGTAATTTTGGAATATATAATATGAAACGGGTCATTTGTTGTGCACATTTTGGGATTTATAACATGTGTTAAGCCTCTGTTATAATCTTTTTGTAACCTGACATGTGTTCATGTATAAGGTAGTGGTTTACAAAACACCATGATGTGTATATACTGTATGTTTGGAACGTGTAGTTGCTTAACATGTGATAAGGGTGAAAATAGTTGACGGAGGCAATGGGTTTAATGGTGAGTTTAGTTAATATCGTAATGGTGTAACCCCACTTGTATACATATGATAACATGTGTTAAGCATCCATTATAATCTTGTTGTAACCCGACTTGTATTCATGTATATGAAAGTGGTTTGCAAAACACTATGATGTGCATATACTGATCGTAACACGTGAACAAGTTAATATGGAACATACAAGTTAATATCGTAACACCGTATACCTGGGATAAAATGTGTTAACCCTCTGTTATAATATTGGTTTAACCTAACATGGTGTCATGTATAAGCTATTGGTTTCCAAAACACCATGATGTGTATATACATACTGTAACATGTGTTAAGCGACTGAAATGTATAACGTGTGTTAAGCATCTATTATAACGTGTGTAAAGACTTCTATAATGGATGAATAAACTCCAATAGTAACTTAATAACAACTGAGTAAACCTGATATAACGTGTGTTAAGCATCTATTATAACATGTGTTAAGACTTCCAGAATGGATGCATAAACTTCAATAGTAATTGTAACAGTAGAGGTACAAATACGGGCGCCTCCAACAGAAAATATGTTAAGTCTAGACAGTTTTAACATCGTGTACTAGAGAAAACAAGAAGAGTCTCACATTACATAATACTAGTAAACAAAAATACATAGCACTAACAAGTGTTACGTTGTACATGGGTTTCATGTCACATGTAACACATGCATGTCCTGAAGTTCAAACTATAACACGTGTTAGTTGAGTTGTGCTACAACATAAACATGGTCATGATCCTTAAGCATCTGATCCACGTTTGACAAAACCAACGGTCCCGAGAATTGGATCTTGTTTCCCTTGTATCCATCACCATCCTAATAACAAAAAGATAAGATAACCGTTAAGTCGTTAACCAGACATAACTATTAACTATTATACTTGGTGTTCATGTTTCAAAACCCATATTCTATAATCGGCTGAAAAGAGAAAAGGTGAAATGGGTAAAATGAAATTGAACGATTCAAACTATTCAAGCATGTAAGGTATAATATGAAACCGGCCATTTATGTACTTGAAATTTCCAAAAAGTTACATTTATGCGCTCCTTTATAACACATGTTAGAGGTTCATGCTGTAGGATAACACTTTGATGTAACCTGATAGGTTTTGCAGGCCTAACATGTGTTAAGCTTTCCGTTCGAATGATATATAACACGTGTGGGCTTCGAATATAACAAATGTAAAAAATAGCACTTTTGTTTCTATAAGGCCGTATTTGTTCCTTCGATGGAAAATGACTATCCCCAGTTGTTTGCAAACCTTACAAGTTATGCCCTTTAACCCTAACTTAGTTAATTTTCATTGTTAAATCTGAACAAATAGACCCCATATGAGGGTATTTTGATCATTTAACCTAAATACTAAAATAAATAAACATAAATAAAACCCACCCACCCCACCTACCATTTTTCTCTCTAAAGATCATTTCTCTCTCTCTCTCTCCTCCACCACCACCACTACAGCTGCCACCACCAGCCCAACCATTTACAGATCATAAATAATAAATAAATGAGCAATTTACAATTTACATATCATAATCTTAACATAATAAACTTTCCCAATGCATCCAAAAGCATTTATCCATGACTCAAACATCCACACAGTCCCCAAGCTCAAAATTTCAATCATCTAACAATATTACCCTCGCACATAAAAAAAAACCCCAAAATTAATCCAAACAAATTTTAAATCAAAAAACAAACAATTAAACCTTTGTAGTTGATATGAATTCAACATTCGGATGGAGATCATTCCCCCAAATATAATCTTTGGATGGAGAACATTCGGGTTCAGATTGATACGATCTCAAGAGCTCATCGACATCGGTGACCTTTGAGAAGTAGTTGATGATGGCAACATTCAGATCTGGTGCCATTTTGAGGATGCTACGGGCCCACATGGTTCTTCAAGGAATAAAGTATAGCCATTTGGGTTGAATATATTCAGTTCCACATCTGAATAAGTGTGTGTGAGAGATATGTGTGAAAGAGAAATGTGTACTGACATTGGGTTTTGCTATAAAGAAGAAAGAGGAGCTGGTATAACATGTCAGGAAGAGAGAGAAAGAGCAATGTAAAAAGACCAAAATACCCTCCGTTTTGTCATCTCCAATCAATGACGTGGCCAATTCTAGGCCTTGTGATGGGTTTCCAAGGTTTTATCAAAATAGAGGGTATTCTCCCAAGCCTATATATATATATATATATATATATATATATATATATATATATATATATATATATATATACAGAGCCGCTAAAATGAAAACCATACCCAGTTGCGAGAACCGTGAGAACCACTCTCAACCAATTAGGTTCTGCCACCATAAAGGTTATTTTGGTCATTTACCCCAAATGTCATATTTGTACTCTCTCTTCATTTAAAGCAACCAACTTTTTAAAACATGTCTCATCTTTCTCTCTTTTAAATTAAAAACCCTCTCTCTTCCAATTTCATATCTGATGAAGAAGAACCTTTGTTTCTCTTGTTCTCTCATCTTTCAAAATCCTCACTAATGAAGAAGAATCAAATCTTCATCATCTTCATCTGATTACAGGCGACCCCTCTCCTTTTCCAGTGACCCACTCCTTCTCCGGCGACCCCCTCCTTCTCCGGCGACCCTCTATCTTTCTCCATGGCTGTAGTTCAAGCTAATAATTTATTAGAGGATCAGAGCCAGCTTGAAAGGCGGTGTAGTGGGTTTTTTTATGGTTTTTTCTGGGGGGGGGGGGTTTCTTCCAGTGGTGGGGGTGGCCCGACGGTGTTCGTGGTGCTGGTGTTGGAGGCGGTGGCTATGTGAGCGGCGGTGGATGACGCCGCCGCACAAGGGGGTGGATGTGGCATAAATCCTCGTCGGTTGTTTTACGGCTGATGATGTTGCTGCGTTTGTTTGGTAAGGGTTTGCTGGTTCTTTTGAAAGTTTTGAATCTAGAAACAATAGTTTTGAGTTTCTTGGGGGTTTCTTGATTTTTGTGGGTTTGATCTGTTGTGAAAAATGGGGGTTTCTTAATTTTTTGTGGATTTGAACAGTGAACTATGTGGTTTGATCTTTTGTAAAAAATGGGGGTTTCTTGATTTTTATATGATTTTTTATGTTTGGTATGGATTTGCAGGATTTTGGGTGTCTTTTTTAGTAGATTGAACAGTGAGCTATATGGGTTTTGATATGTTGAATTTGGGGCTGTGATGATGCAAAAAAAAAAACCCGTATATTTTGATGACGATGGCGTGGCAAGGATGGTGGATGGTAGGTTTTTGAACCTGCAACCCACTTTGCAGCCTTTGATTATCAAAAATAATCTGAGCCAAACCCCGTTTTTTTTTCAAGAATCCACATATTGTTTTGATTTTTGTTGTTGGTTTTTTTATATTTTTTTCCCAGTCGATGATGATAACAATTTATCCGAGACACCTACCGAGTTGCGATTTATGGCTGCGTTCGTTTTGTGTAAAAAAAATTTTGTAAAAAAAGTTAAAACCGTAAACTTTTTAACGTAAAAGGTAAATTTTGTAACGTAAAACATAAAGTTTTTTAACGTAAAAAGTAAAACGTAAACTTTTTAACGTAAAACGTAAATCTTTTAAGGTAAAAATAAAATTGTTTCGGTTTAAAAATCTGGATCTTAAATGGTTTTTTAATAAAAAAATTATGTTTAAAAAAACAAGTAATATAATAATACAAAAAGAGTAACAAAAACAATAAAGACAAAAAAGAGTAAATTTACTAAACTGACCTTTTGAATTAAAATATTAAACACATAATAAGATAAAAAAAAAGTATTTAATATTAGTTTTAGTTACTTTTAATCTCATTCATCCATTTTGAAGATCTAATGGTTGAAAAGTGGTTCTCTCGGTTCTTACAACTAGGGGTGGTTTTCATTTTGTGGCCCCCTATATATATATATATATAGGGTCAGGATTTAGAGAAAACGGTGGAGAGTGTGAGAACGCTTATGAATCATCCGATCAAAACAATCTATGGACTAGATTGGCATGGTGGCGTTTTTGTACATAACATCAATTTTATTACGTGGACGCGTTTCATTAAGGGTAAAAAAGTCTTTTGACTTCTCTACACAAAACACCATCTCATGAAATAAAACGCCAAACAAATAAAAACGCCATTAGTTATAAAACACCAAACTTAATTATAATAAAATCTCACCTAAAAAAATTGCCAAAAAAATCTTATATATACAACATCTCAGACCTTCAATTAAAAACACACACAAAACCCCAAGCGCCATATTTAATATATACAATTCGTCTTAGAAATGCCAAAAAACCCAAACATCAAATATCTTCTAAACCAAAACGTTTATTTGAAATTCGGTTTGGTTGTCTGTTAGGTTTCACTCAATGTAATGGACAAAAATCCTTAAGTGAGGATATTGTCCATTTCATTGAGTAAAATCTTATTGACTTTATCCTCAACTTCCATCCAATTTATAACGCCAAAACATACAAAAACATTATTGAGGTTTGTTGTCAATAAAGTTTAGCTGTATGGGGTGGACAACATTGTCAGTTATCTTTCTTAACCGAGGATTAACAGTGTTGTCTATCTCATACAGCAAAACATTATTGATTTTAGCATGATCAAATTTTGAGGTTTAAGGTGCTTTTATTTAGTGGCATTCTTTTTATCGGTAAAACGCCAAAATTAAAAAAATCAAACATCGTTCATTGAAAAATTTAAGATTGCTGGCTGAAGGGTGTAAACTCAATAATATTTTGCTGCATGAGATGGACAAATCTTCAAGAAAAAGATGTTGATGTCAGACCTTGTGCTCCCAAATGGTGACAAAAAAACTACTTGAAAAACAAAAAAAAAATGAATCATACGAAAGTCGAACCAGCCAGTTAAGATGATTCAAAAAAGAAGAAAGAGACTGGTGACAGTGAAGATTTGGAAGATCAATTGTTTATATATTATTTTTTTTTAATTTTCTTTTTTAGTTGATTGTTATATAATAAAAACGCCATATATAATAAAAACGCCAGACAGCCAAATGCTTGTTAAAACGCTATCATGCCGTAAAACGCCCCAAAAACTCACAAACTATAATGAAATTACTTTGGAAAAGTATTATAAAAAACCCAAAAAATAAAAAAAAATAAAAACCAAACTTGAAAATGTAACTAGAAACAGTAACTATAAAACAGTAAAAATGAAGAGACGGATAATCTATTATTTTAGAATCTAAAACGCCAAACTTGAAAGACGGGACGTGTTACAGACTTCAGAGATAAAAGCTTATCACAATAATTACAAACAGTAACTGAAACGAAAAATAGTTTATTATAGTAATGCACCGTCTAACCTACGCCGCCTAAAGAAATCCTATAAAATAATACATCTCAGAAACTTCCATTTAATCAAACCAAAAAAACAAACGCTAATACTACTAAATACCAATCACTGTAAAACGCCAAAAAATAAAAAAAAATCAAAGATAGCTAATATGCTTTCTTGGATATTCAGTATTGTTCTTCCTGAAGTTTCACTGAATAGATTGTTAGGTGAGGGGAGTAACTCAATAAGATTTTACTGCATTAGATTGACAAATCTTCAAGAAAAAGATACTGATGACAATCGAATGTCATTTTGTGTTCTTTGTTCTTGAATAAGGCTTGGATGAGGAGAAGAAATCAATGACACTGAAGAGTGGGATGATTATAAAGATGAAGATCAAGACGAAGAAAAAAGCGAAAAACCCACCCACACGTCATAGATCTATGTCCCCACACATCCACAAAAAGCCACTTCAACAGACACGCCGACAAAATAATCAAACCGATGGGTTTGTTAATTTTTACATAAAACGCCATATATTTGGTGACAGTTCTTGTACTATTAAAGAAGAGAGAGACTGATAACTGTGAAGATTGTGAAGAGAGATCTGATTAGGATTTTTAATTTATTTTCTTCGCTTATATTTTTTTCCCTGTGGTTGTAATATAATTTTACAATTGTAAAACGCCAAGATACCACAAACGCCAAAATGCGTAAAAAATAATAGAACAATGGGCCATCTTGTTTAAAACGCCTTGAAAAACGCCATTCAGATAGATTTCCTGACCCCCTGGGGTTCCAATGGCATACGATTTGAAAAAACGCCATAAACACCAAAATGTTAATATAATGAAACCATTAAACGTCATTAATTATTGAATTTGGTTAACGCCAAAAATCTTAAACCCCAAAAATAAAACAATATTGTGAAAAGCGGAACTGAAAAAGAAGAAGATAAAATGACAAAAAAGCCCATACGCCCTAATTATATCGCGCGCCATATGTTGGGCCAGCATGCGTTCTCACCGTTCTCACACTTTTGAGCGTTTTCTCCTTATCCCACCCTTTATTGCTAGAACCGCGAGAACCAGTGTGAACACAAACAGCAATTCCTAAAAAAATCTAAAAAACACCCAAAAATTTTTTTAATTTTTTTACTATTTTTTTTTTTGGAAAAAATCGCTATATTTTGTTAATAAAAAAAATAAAATCTTTTTTCAAAAAAAAAATTTCGAGTAACAGTTAACCATGCACATGTGCATATGTATCATTTCTTTGTCAAATTCCTAAATTCATTACAAATATTAGTCTATTGCACTTTCATTTACACTACCACGTGTAATACACTACTACTTTTTACGTTAACAATATTAGAAATGCACATGTGCATCTATATGTATCAACATGAAATAAGGTGTTTTGGTACACTACTTTGAATACACTTTCTCTTTCATCTATCATTCCATCCATAATACACAAACATGCACATGTGCATATGTATCATTTCTTTGACAAATTTCATAACTCATTACAAATATCAGACAATTGCACTTTCATTTACACTACCATATGTAATACACTACTTTCTACATTACCAATATTAGAAATGCACATGTGCATCTATATGTATCAACATGAAATAAGGTGTTTTGGTACACTACTTTGAATACACTTTCCCTTTCATATATCATACCATCCATAATACACTACCATTACCTCCTACCATCCATAATACAATATCATTACCTCCTACCATCCATAATACAATACCATTACCAATATTTTGACTTTATTACATGTATATCAACACCATTTATACCATCCAATCATCATATTACATCATAAAGTAACAACTATAGCCAAACCATCAACCACTAGATATAACTAACTAAAAAACATGTATATGGGTTTACTTCTCCATTCAAAATCACAAACTTTTTGTACCAAAACATGTTATATCGTGGTTATACCTAATGATGCACATGTGCATTTTGAATATTGGTAATGTAAAAAGTAGTGTATTACAGATGGTATTGTAAATTAAAGTGCAATTGTCTATTACTGATAATGTATTACGGAATTTGTTGAAGTAATGATACATATGCACATGTGCATGGATAACTGTTACTTGAAAAAAAAAGTTTTTTTTGGTAACTAAATATAGCGATTTTTGTTAAAAAAAATATTTAAAAAAAATTTTGAGTGTTTTTTTGGTTTTTTTTTTAGATTTTATTTTGTGTTCACATTGGTTCTCGCGGTTCTCGTAATAAGGGTGGTTCTCAAATGAACCTTACCCTATATATATATAGGAACAGGATCAGAAGAAAACGCCTCAAAGTGTGAAAACGGTGAGAATGATTATTAGCCACAAGATCTTAGTGGTTTGTGCCTGTGTTGGTGCAGTTTTTGTGTCCCATGCTGTTCGAATAGATTAGATTAAATTTTATGTTGATTATGTAATAGTTAGTGAAACAGTCAAACGAACGTGTATAGACCCGCTCGTTTGAATGTTTTGCGTATACTTTTCATCTTTGGCACAAACACATAAAAAACCGTTCATTTAAAATTTTATGTGTTTCTTCTTCTAGATCTGTGAATTTGAATCCTCCTTCTTCTCCAAATCAAAGATCTCGAATCATCATCATCATCAATCCATCTTGAATCATCATCATCATCAGTTTACTTCTCGAATCATCATCATCATCATCGATACAACAACATCGATATCTCCGAATCAGACCTATTGGACACCACCGACCAACCATCGCAAACCACCCACCTGCTCAAATCTGTTCCCACCGAGAACCACTCAAGTTGTCGCACCTCCGCCACCAGTCCGACCACCCCTCCATCGTGTCGTTGTTGTTTCAGACGCCACCATTACGGGGTTGTAATGTTATACAGAGTTATAATAGGGTAATATGGTGTTATATATTACTCATAGTGTGTTATAGTGATTTGTAGTGTTATATCTATTTTATAGTGTTATGTACTTATTACAGTGTTTTGAACTGTTGAATGGTGTTTTGCAGTGTTTTTAATAGTGTTATATACTTATTGAATGGTGTTATATACTTATTGAATGGTGTTATATAATTATTGAATGGTGTTATAGACATATTGAATGGTGTTATATAATTATTGAATGACGTTATATATGTGCTGAATGGTGATTTGCATTGTTATTCGTAGTGTTTTTATAGAGATCTTTAAAATGGTGTTATATAGTTATTGAATGGTGTTATATACTTAAGGAATGGTGTTATATAATTATTGAATGGTGTTATATATGTGTTGAATGGTGGTTGCAGTGTTATTCGTAGTGTTTTTATAGAGATCTTTTAAAAAAATCTTGTTCCTATAAATAAGGTGACGGTTATGGAAGGTTTTGAATTAATTGAATCAATGATAAAATTACTTGTTTACCCTTTTAAATTAATTTAGATTGAAGACACATGTCATCTCCACAATATTTCTCACACTTCTCACACTTTTAACCTTTTTTACAATAACCTTACCCTATATAAATATTTGAGTAAATTACAAAATTCGTCCTTTATGTTGACACTATATTGCAAACTATGTCCTTTATCTTTAATTTATATAAGAAAAGTACTCGATGTTTGCAAACTCTTGCTTGTTATGTCCTTTAGCCTTAACTCAGTTATTTTTTATAGTTAAATCTGACCTAATGGACCTCACATAAGGGTATTTTAGTCATTTTCTACTCACAACTCAATCAAATATATCTCTTCTTGCTTTCTTTGGAGCTCAATGGCATTTGGGTTTTACTTGAGCATTATCACCATGAAAATAATGAACCAGGCAACAACAGGGGTCACAAAAAAGCGGAGGATGGTTAGCTGGAAACAACCTAAATCAGAATCATTTGGAAAAGTTTTACTGGTTGCTAGCTATATTGAGTTTGATCAATTTCACAATTTATCTTTTTGGTACAACCAAGTACAAGTATAGGCCACAAAGTCATTCCATTCTAAAGCAATCTACTACTAGAACCCAAAATGGCTTCAGCAGTAATACTCCACCTCAAAGTCTGCAACCCCAATCGGACTCCAATCGGAGCCATCGCAATAGAACCCTAACCTCCGAACACCCCCTTCGCAACAAAACCCCCTTCATTCGTCGTCTACAACCCTATCCACCTTCACTTTCAGATCTCAAATTCCTAGATTTGTTCGTCTCTTGGTTGGGGCTCGATTTTAGTGGGGTGGGTGGTGGCGGCGGTGGTTGGGTCACGATTGCAGGTGGTTCAGAACCACCACCGCAACGGTGGAGGTCGTGATGGTGTTGGTTAAATAAGAGGTGGATGGTAGTAGGGTGGGTGGTGGTGGTTCCAGAGGGAGAAAGTGTGCGTGAAGAGAGAAGAGAGAGGAGACATATCGGTGGTGGTGGTGGTGGCAGATCGGTGGTGGTTGTGGTGATGGTGGGGGTAGGTTGTGAAGGCAGGATAGTTAGAGAGATAGAGAAGGACAAGAGGGGTCTCTGTATATATTTATAAATACATATACATGTATAATTTTAAATTGTTTTATTTATTTATTTTTATGATTACTTATTTTAGCATGTAGGATAAAATGACCAAAATACCCTTATATGAGGCAGACTTAGTAAAATTTAACCATGAAAACTAACTTTGTTAGGACTAAAGGATATAACTTGCAAGGGTTTGCCAACATCGAGTATATTTTTTTTTTTGTGTCTGTTAATTGGATTGTCAACATAAAGGACGTTTTTTTTTTTTTTTTTTTTTGTAATTTACTCAATATATTTAAAGCTTTTTAATACATTTTAAGCTTTTTATATATTTTTGTAAAAAAATCTATAATTTAATGCTCGATGTCACTACGCCCAATTTGTTTTTAGGATTCTCGGGTATGCCTGTTTATTCTTTTTAAAACTGAAAATAAAAATATAAAATATATATAAACTAAAAATTAACAGAAGATTATTTAATACGTAGGTATGATTGTAGTGGATAACAGACACTTAGGTGAAGACAAACATCGTAGCCTAAGTGTGTATTTAATGTAGATCTAACGAACTGCAATTAAACCTGCAGAATTAAACCAGCCTAAACACAAGGTTTTTCTTAACTTAGAAAAGCTTAGCCACATGAAATTGTTTGCATTATTCCAATAACTAATGATGGTTCCGGAGTTCTAACTATAAACATATTATGTGGTATCGACGCCATAGCATGTGATTACAAAATTTCATAATTAAAACATAATAGAGTAAACTGCCATTTTGGTCCCTGTGGTTTGGGCACTTTTGTCATTTTAGTCCAAATCTCAAACTTTTTAAATCTGGGTCCCTGTGGTTTCACTTTTGTTGCCATTTTAATCCAAAATTCAAAAACCCCCTATTTGGACTGTTAAAATCTGATTGTTTTGTCCTTTTGTTCAAGGGCATTTTGGTTATTCGATTGTATTATAACGTATTAATATCTAAAACACATGACAGACCATCATCTTCTTCAAAGTTCAAACACAAACCCTCTCAAACCACAAACCCTACCTTTCATAAACCGGATCTTCCCCAAACAACCACCAATCATCACCTCATCATTAACAACAACCATTTCACTCAATGGCCGATCAATCCAGACCAGTTACCGGCTACCCCGCCGCCACCACCACCAGACCAGTTCCGGTGGGAGGTGTGAAGAGGTGGTAGAAAATCAGTTAGATCAGAAACAAAGAATAGATATGAAATTGGAACAAATCTGGAAAAAAAAAAGAGAAAAAATTTAGGGAAATTGATCTGAAATATGAACATATCGGAAGAACAAATGCAGAAAAGGAGATCGGAAGCGAGGAGGATCAAGAACAAATTGGAAAAGTTACCGGAAAACAGATCGGAGCACAGTCGTCGGTCAATCTTAATGTTTTTGCTTATAAAACCCTCGTCACGTTTTCCCCAAAATCACATCCTTCAATTGTTCTACCAATCTCGAGCTTTCAAATCTCCATCCAGTCGTCGGTCAATCTTAATGGTTTTGCTTATAATAACTTTCATTCTTCTGATGTTAGCCATGATGAAAGTTTTTTGGAGACCCGAACTGAAGAAATTTGCTTATATTGTTTTGTTGTGTGTTGTTAATTGTTCTGTTTTTGTGTGTGATAGAGAGAGAAAAGAGAGAGGGAGACAAAGGGTGTTTAGAGAGAGAAGAAAGAGAGACATAGGGTGTTTAGAGAGACAAAGGGTGTTTAGAGGTGGTGGTGGTGTTCATGGGGGCGGTGGTGTTCGAGAGAGAGGTCAGAGAGAGAGAAGAGAGAGAAATGGGGTGTTTAGAGAGAGAGAAAGTGCAGAGTTAATTAGGGGTGTTTAGGATTTTGTTATAATCTTTTTTTTTATTTTATATATATATACATACATATATATATAGGGAGAAGATCATGCGAGAACCACCTCTTATTGCGAGAACCGCGAGAACCAATGTGAACACACCAAAAATGCCTAAAAATAGCTAAAAATCACACAAAAATTTTTTTTTTGATTTTTTTAATATTTTTTAGTTTAAAATCGATACTTTTCGCACAAAAAAAGAAAAAAAAAATTTTTAATTTTTTTTTTTTAAAAAAAAAAAAAAAATTTTTGGTGCGAAAAGTAGCGATTTTAACCTAAAAAATATTAAAAAAATCAAAAAAAAAATTTTGGATTTTTTTTTGATTTTTTTAGATTTTTTTTAGATTTTTTTAGGTTTTTGGGGGGTTTAGTTTTTAGCATTTTAGCTTGGGGGGGGGGGGGGGTGGGGGGTGGGGGGGTGGGGGTTTAGGTTTTTGGGGGGGTGGGGGAGGGGGGTTTAGGTTTTTTTTTGGGGGGGGGGGGTGGGGTTAGGTTTTTTTAGGTTTTTTTTAGGTTTTTTTAGCTTGGGGGGGGGGTTAGGTTTTTTTTTGTGGGGGGGGGGGGGGGGGTTAGGTTTTTTTTTTTGGGGGGGGGGGGTGGGGGGTTTAGGTTTTTGGGTGGGGGGGGTGGGGGTTAGGTTTTTTTAGGGTTTTTTTTAGGTTTTTTTAGCTATTTTAGGTTGTGTTCACATTGGTTCTCAAGGTTCTCACAATAAGGGTGGTTCTCGCATGAGCCCCTCCCTATATATATATATATATATATATATATATATTAATGCTTAATATGACAAAATTACCCCTGTGGAAAAGGATAAAACTTGAGGGTTTGATTTGAGGAATTTGGTCTGATTTCACTTTTGGACTAAAATGGGGGGGGGGATAGTGCACGGTCCTCCCAACCGCCGGAGTGATCCCACTCCGGGAGCCGCTACCCGACCAAGCTAGCTCCACGGTGAATTCCCCTTGCCGAGACTAAAATGACAACAAAAGTGAAACTACAGGGACCCAGATTTAAAAAGTTTGAGATTTGGACTAAAATGGCAAAAGTGCCCAAACCACAGGGACCAAAATGGCAGTTTACTCAACATAATATAATTAATACAATTATAAGATGGAAATTAAATTTAGAGTTAAATGAAATTTAGAGTTAAATGCCTGGATAGTCCCTGTGGTTTCGCCTTTTTCACCTTTAGTCCCTAACTTTCTAAAATTACCTCTATCATCCCCAACTTTTCAATTTTCGTTCCCGGATAGTCCCTAGGCCTAACATCAGTTAGTTTTCATAGTTAAGTAAGTGTGAAATGACAAAACTACCCTTCAATAAAAAAGTAAACTATTAAATAAATATATATTTATTTGGGGGGCCCACTTCTTAAAAATAATAAAATAACAATCCCACCCCTCCCAAAACCCTTTCTTCTTTAGGAACACTGCCACCACCACCATCGGCGACCTTCCTCCCCCATTAATCATTAGCTGCAAAAACCACTCACTATCGAACATCCTAACCGCCGATCATCGTCTTCCTTCAACCACCTGCTAAACACACAAAAAACACTAACCCACAGAATCAAGCAGGAAACTTTATTCAATAAATGCCAAATCAATCACATCTATGATCCAATAAATTCACAAATCAGAGTGCATAATAAACAAAGGGTTAGGATGGATGAATATAATATGTACCTGATGAGATAGGGGTCCAGAGGAAGATAACTCTTCACGGACGAGATCACCAGTGGCGATGTGAGGGACACCGAGGAGATTGGAAAGGCGGCTAGCGTATTTGCCCTTTCCGACACCAGGGCAGCCGAGAAACACACATTGGAAGGAGATTGAAGAGGGTTTGAGAAGGCGGGCGAGGGCCTCCATTTGGGGAGTTGACGGCTGAATTGCAGGGAGATAGAAACATGGCAGGAGGTGAAGAAGAAGAACGAAAAGTTAACGACCATATTATTTGTACGATCGATGATGGAGGGTGGTGGGGTTGGTGAAGGCGACAGGGTGAGGTGGATAGGGGTGGTTGATTTGGGGATGGGTGGTTGATGGTGGAGGCGGAGGTGTAGTGGTGGAAGGGGATGGCGGTGGTAGGGAGTGGTGATGGCGGCAGTAGAGGTGACGATGGGGGTGGTTTTTAGTGAGAGAGAGAGAGAGTAGAACGAGAGATATATATGGTTCAGTAAGTGTGAGACCCACTTATATTCATAAATGATCTATTAATGTTTTACTTTTTTAATGAAGGGTAGTTTTGTCATTTCACACCCACTTAACTATGAAAACTAACTGATAATAGGCCTAGGGACTATCCGGGAACGATTAATGGTGGAGGAAGGTCGCCGGTGGTGGTGGTGGCAGTGTTCCTAAAGAAGAAAGGGTTTTGGGAGGGGTAGGATTGTTATTTTATTATTTTTAAGAAGTGGGCCCCCCAAATAAATATATATTTATTTAATAGTTTACTTTTTTATTGAAGGGTAGTTTTGTCATTTCACACTTACTTAACTATAAAAACTAACTGATGTTAGGCCTAGGGACTATCCGGGAACGAAAATTGAAAAGTTGGGGACTATAAAGGTAATTTTAGAAAGTTAGGGACTAAAGGTGAAAAAAGGTGAAACCACATGAACTATCCGGGCATTTAACTCTTAAATTTATGGTGGATGTATGTACTTGTATATACGGTGTCTGTTAATTGGATTGTCATATCAACTTTGAAACACATCCAGGTTGCTTATTGTGTTCAATAACCGTTGCGTTCTTTTTGTGGAGCAAATGTCTATACTCTGGCTGCAAAAGTTATTGCATAAGTCTTGACAGATGGCTGATGAATTGTATCCATGTTTAACATAGTTTGTTAGGTATATAAATTTAAAGAGCAACGAATTTAAGTAGAAATCTACAATAGTCTTCTAAACACTTTATGCCATTTGATTTAACTATTATATATATATATATATATAGGGGAAGGTTTTAATGAGAACACTAAATATTGTGAGAACCGTGAGAACAAATGAAAAAACCGCGAGAACTTGGTCAAAAACAATTCAAATTCAAAATTTTTTTCTACACTTATCATTATTATTCGAATACAATGTTAGAAATTTAATTTACACGTTTAAATTTACGTGAATTCGTAAACAAAGAAAATGTACACATGTGTAAGTTTGCCATTTACACATGTGTAAATCTGTTATATTTACACATGTGTAAAAAATCTAAAAAGAGTGATTTTGAAAGGAGAAATAAATTATTTGATGTTGTAAATTCTTTTTTTGATGTTGTATCTTAATTACAATTTGGTTTGTATTAAAAAAATTTGGTTTTGATTGGTTTTTCATTCGTTCTCACGGTTCTCGCAATAT
Source organism: Helianthus tuberosus (assembly GCA_030545235.1). NCBI lineage: Eukaryota > Viridiplantae > Streptophyta > Magnoliopsida > Asterales > Asteraceae > Helianthus > Helianthus tuberosus. Next base: position 74,033 of record JARYGA010010257.1, read on the forward strand.
TTAGCGTTCTCAAGATAACCCTCCCATATATATATATATATATATATATATATATATATATATATAGGGTAGGGCTAGGTAGAAAACCCTTATGTTTTTAAAAAACCCTAGAAAACCCAACCTCCCGACATTTTTTTTGAAAAAAATAACACATGTAATATACATGTTTTAAAGACTTTTGGGCCAAAAAAAAAAAAAAGCGCCGAAGGATTATTTTTAAAAAAATAAACAAATTTCAGCAACTTTTGTGACTAACATGTGTTAGACAAAAACACTACAAGAATAATACACTTTTACCGGCGACACCTTTAGCGGCGACAGGCCAGCTGTCGCCGCTATTGGTCGATCCGCGTCAAACCGAACCCCAGCCGTTGATCATTAATCTGATCTAATGGTTGGGGACTAAGGAAGCAATACCGGCGACACTTTATAACCAATACCGGTTACACTCTGTCGCCGCAAACGATTGGTGTCCCACTTTAATCCCCAGCCACACAAATCTTATCCTGATTAACCCTAGTTAGAACAGTAGCGGAAACAGAGGAAGTAATAGCGGCGACAAGCCGTCTCCGGTATTGATATTTACGTAAAAGTGCTTGCAGCGCCATTTTCTTCCCTCCTCCTTCATTTTCCCCCCTTTTCTCTGCGAACCACCGCCGTAGAACCGGTTTTTTTTGCCCAAATCGGTTAGTTTAACTTTGTTTTTGTTAAATCTCTTCTCTATTTTGTTATTTACATGTTATAGGCTTTAATTTTTGCTCGTTTTTGTGTATATTTGTGTTTATGGAAGAAAATTCGGATCACCACCATCTCGAATCCGGTCACCACCATCTCGAATCCGGCACCACTTCGTCTCCTCGGTCTTCATCTCTTTGAAACTTGAAAAATACGGTAAGTTTTTTTTTTTTTTTAAGTTTAGAAGTTGTATAATGTTTGGTTTAGGTATGTAAATGTATAATTTTTGGTTTAGGTGTATGTAACCATCTCGAATACGGTTAGTTTTTTTTTTAGAAATTCTATAATTTTTGGTTTAGGTGTATGTAAGCATGTATGTGTGTATGTAAGTCTATGAATTAATGTATGTATGTAGGTGTATGTTAGTATGCCAAATGTATAATGTAGGTGTATTTAATAAAAATGTGTATATGAAAATCTATTGATTTGTGTATTTTGGTGTATGTAAGCATGTATGTGTGTATGTAAGTTTATGAATGTATGTATGTAGGTGTATGTTAGTATGTAGGCATTTATAAATGATGAACAATTGTGCATGCAAATGTTTGTAATTGGTGAAAATGTGTATGTTATTATGTATGTTTTGGTCAAAATGTGTGTTTGTAGGTATGTATGTGTACGTATGTAAATGTGTCTTTATAAGTATGTATGTGTGTTGGTAGTATGTTTATGTGTAGGTTTGAAAAAAAAAGTTTAAGTTTGATAATTAGTATGTTTGTGTTTAGGTTTAAAAACATTTATATTTAACTTTGAAAGATATATATTAGTTAGGAAATACCCTCCTTGAATTAAAATTATCATTTAAAACATAACGAACATAGAAAATACCCGCCAAAATTGAAATCACCATTTAAAACAAAAGGAGCTAACAAAATGAAGAACATTACATATTTAAAAAATTGTGCCTGATATTGAATTCATAATTTCAAACATAACGAGCTAAGAAAACACCCAATCGAAATTGAAATCATGATTTAAAACATAACGTTCCGCCCAAAATTTAAAACAATCATTAAGAACATAACAAGCTTAAAAAATTGTGCCCGTGTTTGAATTAATCATTTTAAACATAACGAGCTTAGAAATACCCGCCCGAAATTGATTTAGAAATTAATTTCGGGTTGTCCCCGTTTATCTTGGGACTGCTTTTTGAATACTTTATCTCATTTAGGATGTGAATGTGTATTACATGATTGTTTGTTTAAGAAGGATTCGGTTATCATTTTCTCTTTGCTCCTCGGGTATATATATCATTACATATATACTTGGGAGCTAAGAGGAAATGCTGCCGAATTTTTCTTAAACAAACAATCATGTAATACACATTCACATATGAGATAAAGTGTTCAAAAAGTGGGTTTAGCAGCTTACCCTTGTCTTGTTAATCCTAAATTAGATTTTCTTTCAGTTGCATAATGCCTATCGATAAAAGTTGGATTGATTCCCCACGTAATTCACCTCACTACAAGCAAGGACTCGAGTCATTTATCGAGATGTGTGAAAGAGTGATAAAAAACCACGATGAAGTTAGATGTCCGTGTACCAAATGTAAAAATTCCGGCTTAAAAACTATGGCAGAAATGAAATATCATTTGCGTATTAACAGTTTTTGGAAGGAATACACGAAGTGGACCTATCACAGGGACACGACTCCAATTGCAGAAGTAAACGATGTTGCGCCACAAGACGGTATGATAAACGTTATTGAAGACATTAGGGGGGAGCGTATGGAAGAAGATACATACCTTAACCAAGAGAACTCGAATGGAGATAGTAGCGGTGTTGTTGATGATTTTGAAGACCTGGTAAAGGAAGTTGAAACAGAATTATATCCTGGTTGTACCAAGTTTTCTTCTATCGACTTTTTAGCAAAGCTTTTGAATATAAAGGATACGTACCATTTGCAAAATGAAGCAGTAGATCGACTCCTCTCGTTGTTGCGAGAGTCAATGCCAGAAGGCAACAAGATTCCCCCTTCGTGTTATGTAGCTAAGAAGACATTTAAGAAGATTGGTTTGGCATATGAGACGATACATGTGTGCACAAATGATTGTGTTCTCTTTTGGAAAGAAAACAAGTCCTTGCAAAATTGTCTCGTTTGTAATGAGAGTCGATGGGTTGATAAAGACACAAAAGGCACGAAGGTGGCTCGTAAGGTGTTACGATACTTTCCTTTGACGCCTAGACTACGACGTTCGTATTGTTCAAGGCACACAGCGAAAGATATGATATGGAATAGTACCGGACGATCGGAAGATGGGACTATGCGTCATCCAGTTGATGGATCTGCATGGCAAGACTTTGATAAAAAGTACCCAAACTTCGCGATGGAGCCACGAAATGTTCGCTTAGGGCTTGCAGCTGACGGTTTTAATCCCTTTAACAACGGTAGTGGATCCTCGACTCATAGCACGTGGTCGGTTATACTCACCACATATAATCTGCCTCCCTGGCTATGCATGCGAGAGTCCACATTCATGTTGACCTTGTTGATTCCTGGCCCTAAATCACCGGGGAAAGACATGGACGTTTTCCTTAGACCATTAGTGGATGAGCTTAAGCAATTGTGGCAGACAGGTGTACGTACTAAAGACGCAGCAACAAACACATACTTCACAATGAAGGCGGCGTTGTTATGGACCATAAATGACTTTCCAGCCCGTAGTAGTCTATCAGGTTGGAGCGGACAAGGCTACATGGCATGCCCAACTTGTAACCAAGACACTCCTTCAATACATGTAACTGGTAAATGTGCTTATGTTGGTCATCGCCGGTTCTTAGATGCCAACCATCCTTGGAGAACAAGTCTCGACTTTAACGGGAGACCCGAGACCCTCTGAGACAGTTTAGCCCAGCTAACATAGAAGCTCAACTCGGTCGTTTAATTAATCGTCTACCAGGCAAGCATCCAGATTTTGGAGGTGGGAGGATAACCCGGTCAGATTTCGAGTTGAACTGGTCCAAAAGAAGCATATTTTTTTACCTTGAGGATTGGTCTTCTCTACGGCTGAAACATAACTTAGATGTAATGCATATAGAGAAAAATGTGTGCGACAGCTTGCTCGGTACTCTTCTAATGAACGATAAGAGCAAAGACACGCCAAATGCGCGGTCCGACTTGGAAAAACTAAACATTCGGCCGACACAATGGCTGAAACAATCGGGTGGCAAGTTCTTAAGTCCCCACCCAAAGTACTCATTCAAGTCCGATGATCGAAAACTTTTTTGTCAGTTTATAAAAAATGTTAAATTACCAGATGGGTTTGGATCTAATATCAGTAAGAGGGTGACAGATAACAATGCTAACATTACCGGGTTGAAATCTCATGATTGTCATATCCTCATGCAACGTTTGATACCGATTGGGGTTAGAGGGCTTTTTACTAAAGATACATCTACACCAATAGTAGACCTTTGTATGTTCTTTAAGCAACTTTGCTATAGAACACTATCGGTGGATGATATGAAGAAAGCAAAGGATGACATTGTTACCATCTTATGCAAGTTAGAGATGATCTATCCACTTGCGTTTTTTGACATTATGGTTCATTTACTTGTGCATTTACCTGATGAAGCGATTGCGGGAGGTCCAGTAGCTTTTAGATGGATGTATCCATTTGAAAGGTACATGAAAAAACTAAAGAACTATGTCAAAAACCCGGCAAGGCCTGAAGGTTGTATAGCTGAACGTTATGTGTTTGAAGAAGCTCTAACATTTTGTTCAATGTACCTTAAAGATGTTCAGACTAAGTTCAATCGCCTAGATAGAAACGATGATGTCGTTGTTGAAAAAAGAAAGTTATGGGTGTTTGAGTCCAAACGTCGACCTGTTGGTGCAACAAAGGACAAATATCTATCATTCATCGAAAAAAGCAAGATGGAATGGTTTGTCCTCGAAAACTGCGCAGAAGTTAGGGAGTACATAGTGCTTCTATCTTTAACTTTTCATAATCTGTTAATTGGTATTTTTCATTCCTTTCTTATATTTGTCATCAATGTAGTGAATTCAAACATACACATCCCCAAGATGATCTTAAAACCAAATTTCCGGGATGGTTTCTCCATAAGGTATAATACATATATAACACTCATTACTCTACTCTTGCTAGGTAATACATATATAACAAACATTATTACTCTATATTTGTTAGGTCCATTCGATGAAAACACAAAATTCTCCAGAATTCCACCCGGAGTTGTATGCTCTTTCAATTTGTGCGAAAATGACTGCATACACTTACACTGCTTGCATAGTCAACGATGTTAGGTTTAAGACACTTGAATGTGATGCAAAATGCGCAACGCGAAACTCTGGGGTGGAAGTGGTTGGAGAGAACGGTGTGAAATTTTATGGCCAATTAGAAGAAATTATTGAGTTGCGTTATACAAATAATTATTCCTCTGTCCTATTTCGGTGCAAGTGGTTTGATACTCGAAGGGGTGTAAACCATGACAATAATATCACCAGTATAAGCACTGAACGTGAATGGGACAAAGACGATCAACTCATATTTGCTTCGCAAGCCAAACAAGTGTTCTTCATCCAAGAAACGTCTCGAAACCAAAAAAATAAACATAGGTGGGTAGTCGAAAATGTTAATCATCGAAAAATTTGGGATCGGCCATTAAGTGATGATGACCTCGTCAATAAGGTTCAAAATGTTGACAAAGGCTTAGAAGATAATGACGTTGTCGACAACAACTATTCATCTGATTGTCCACTTGTCATTGACTTGACCCAATACTTTCAAATTGGATATTCTCATGTTACTGCGGGTGAGCCTTCAATTGAAGTTGATCCCCCAACGGCTACCGTCGATGAAGTGTTTGAGGTCGAGACCGATTGTGATGAGGTCGAGGCTGATTGTGATGAGGATGATCCCGATTATGTGGAGTCTGACTAAAAGAAAAGTTATTGTAATTTATATTGATTTGTAATTGATAAACACTTGTTTGAAATATTTATTTGAATTTGAGTTACACTTGTTGTACTTTCCCTTAATTTCTATTAGATACACATGCTGTAACATTTGTAACTTTATAGGGATTATGTTTTCGGTATTGCTGATATTCGCTTATTTGATGGCGGATGTGGCCCCCTGGGGACATGGGGGTGATGGCACTGGTGATCCACCGCATCCTCCTGGTGGATTTCGTGGCACACACGAGACAGACGGTAAGTCTTTTACTAAATTATTTTGTAGTCCTTATATTTTATATATTATAAATGTTGTTACTAATTATTTTTGTTTTAATTGCATCAGTTCCCCCAAAGAAGGTTAGGGGGAAAGCTAAAAACGAGAAATTACGGCGTCTAGTAAAAGCGGGGGGGGGGGGGGGCTGTATCGCTTACGTTTGACAGACATGTCACGTTTACCCCTGTTGGTAAATCAAGAGACATGTTTTCAAGGGAGGCCGGCATGTATATGTGGCGGAGCATCCCGTTTGATAAAATTGGATGGGATAATGTTGAACAACATTACAAGGATGCCGTCATGAACCACTTACGAGTAAATAAGTTATATGCATAAAATTTTATCAAATATTTAAGCACATGCAAATCTAATTTATATATGATATTTTAACTTTTTCATTTAATTTGTAGGAAAATTTCAATTTTGATGAAGTGGAACGTGATTATGAGGCGAAAAACTTGAAGGGTGGTATTAGGAGTGGGCTTATGAAGCGGTACAATGACCGCAAGTATGAAGCTAGACAATTATTTGATAGCAAGGGAGGTTACGATGATCTTGAGAGTGCAAGGGCACACCATCCCGCGGATATGCCCTATGAAAACTGGTTGAGAACCATCGAAGGTTTCCGGCAAGAAAAATATATTAAAAAAAGCAAGGCCAACACACTAGTACGCGAGAAACAACAATTCCCATACCGTGGGGGGACATCGTCGTACGTACGGTAGCACCGCCTAAAAAAATGTAATGTTTTATGTATGTGTGCGTGTGTGTAAGCTTTTGTTTATTTAATGTCTAATCTAAGTTTAATGTTAAACAGGATATGGATTGGGTACCTACGTATGCTAAAACCCACACGGACAATCAAGGGAATTGGGTTGATCCGGTTGCTGAACAAAATTACGTAAGTATTTCTTTTAAGTATTATTTTCTATAACAAATATATATATATACACATATATATTTAATCATCTTCGTAAAATACAGCCGAACATACAACAGGCCACAAGTGAATGGAGCGGTGAGGGTCCGCCAATTGCCCCGTATCAGGAAGCATTGGGTGAGCGGCGAGGATGGTACCGCGGGATGGGGCCTAAACCTTCTTCCAACACGTCCTCGCACTCGTCATCTAACATGTCGTCTTCGCAAGCTCGGACGCAAGAACCCTTTTCCGAGGTAGACTACGCAATTTATAAAATGACAAACGAACGCATGTTTCCTTGTTAAATATATGTTGGTAGCGTTAATTAATATGCTAACATACGTTTTGCTATCTATTATTGTAGGATTTTGTTAACAGCTTGTTCCAAACCCCGTCATTTTTGAACCAACTTAACAACTATCTTGCTTCACAAGGAAAAGGAAAAGGAAAGTCAAAAGACTACGATTCTGACAACGTATTCGATAATGAATCCGACGATGAAACCAACGATAATGATGAGTGACTTGTTTTTAATGTATGATTTAGATTTAAACGTTGTAGGATTATAATGTACGACTTAAACGTAGTTTTTAATTATATTACCTTTAGTATATGTTCGTGGCGTATGTTTGTGTTGTTTGAAATAGGCAGGTTTTGTTTGTTCGGCCGAAAAAAATGGCTGGGTGCTATAAATACAGCAGCTGTATTAAAAAAAAAGACTTTTAGCGGCGACACGTGTCGCCGCTATTGACATACTACCTTTAGCAACCAAGGGCAATACCGGCGACCCTTTAGCGACGACATTTTTCGTCGCTAAAGGTTCAAGACCAATACCGGCGACGCTCACTCTTACCGACGACAGGGGGCTAATACCGGCCAATCAATACCGGCGACACTTTACCGGCCACGTGTCGCCGCTAAAAGTCAATAGCGGCGACAAAATGGACCAATACCGGCGACGCCTATCGTCGCTAAAGGCGGCCTGTTCTTGTAGTGAAAATGCTGAAACTTGTTTATTTTGTTTTTAATTCCTTCGGCGCTTTTTTTTGGCCAAAACTCTTAAAAACATGTATATTACATGTGTTATTTTTTTCAAAAAAAAAAGTCGGGAGGTTGGGTTTTCAAGGGTTTCCTATGGAGCATTACCCTATATATATATATATATAGGGGGGACCGCTAAAATGAGAACCACCTCGAGTTGTAAGAACCTGAGAACTACACCGTACGGGGCGAGGTGGACCAAATTTTTTTCATAAACGTAGATGCGTGTATTATAAACACATTTGTAAAAAAATTCAAAAAAAAATGTTGTGTGTGTAGTTTTGAGCACCACAAGTTTGTGTTTACGGGTACCGTAAATCTTACCAGAAAATTTACGGTACCCGTAAACACACACTTGTGGTGCTCAAAAACTTTTTTTTGAATTTTTTTTACAAATATGTTTATAATACACGCATCTACGTTTGTGAAAAAAAATTTGGTCCACCTCGCCCCGTACGGTGTAGTTCTCACGGTTCTTACAACTCGAGTTGGTTCTTATTTTAGCGTGATTATATATATATATATATATATATACATGTATATATATATACATGTATATACATGTATATATGTATATATATATATATATTTCGAGAGACGATAAATAGTAACTTTATTTTTATGATAATATATAGTTTTTTATTATTTTATTATTTAATATATTATAATAGTTTATTATTATATTTATTTTTAATAACATATTTTTCTTTATTTTTTTAAACATCTATTTCCTTTACCTTTTTTTAATAATTGTATTTTTCTTTTTTTTAACATTTATTAATTTATCGATTAATTTGATACTTCTTTAATAAGTTACGTTTATAACTTTTTTTCTAAATACTTAAGTACGTAGTTGTGCTTGATTTATTTCTCTGACATTCCGTTATAAGTTTTGTTAAAACGAGGTTATATTCAAAATAAAATATTTATTTGGTATCATAAAACAGTACGATGATAAACTAAATCGTTATAATGGTTTAACATTCTAAACAACATGCTTTATTTTCAAATCATGTTTGTTTTACATTATCATTTGCTCGGTTTCGCCGCAATGCGTGATATAAAAAACTAGTTATATTTATAGCTGTTATATAATCACATATAATCATTCAAACATTTTCTCTTGCTCATATTCTCACAAGAACTAGATACATAGATACTACAAACCATTTTTTAGTATAGAATTGGGAGCACCAAATAATCACATACATTTCAAAACCACTATATGTGTTGAGAACCTCAAAACGCATTATAACCCTTTAACTATCTATTATCTATTATATATAATAAACATGAATAAATTTATTGATGTGGCACAATATTAGAGCCTCTCAATTTCACATTTGGCTACAAAATGTCGGGTCCGCTTTTTCTTTAGTGAAGACCCGAATACCCGTGTTATGACTCAGATATAAAAACCTTCCAAACACTTCTTTTCTTATGTAAACCCTTTTCTTCGGTGAAACTCTAGCGGCCTCCTGGCCGTTTTCTCCATATCAATGATTCGAGATCAATTTGTTCAAGAGTTTCAGACCATTTTAATCATCTACAACCACCACACAGTTGTCATCTACGATCCATATGATTCAAGCAACAGGTAAGAAATGTGTTTCTTCGGTTTTTAATCACTTTGTTAATATGTTGAATCTTAATCCGTTTTTAAGTGACTCAAAGATAGAATGCCGTAGTCGCTGCCTCCAGCGATGACAGCTAGGTTTCTGACGAGTTGATCTACACCGAGACCGTAGCCTCTATCTTTGTTATCGAACCGTTGTGTTTTCTGCAATTTATCGACAAATGGCATTTTCGTATAGAATAGAGCTCGGAAATGATTTGATCTTTTGTTATATATGTTGTTATGAACTCGATTCGTATTTTTCAACAATTCATCATCTTTTGACTTTTTGGCTCTAAATTAGATGAAAATAAGACTCAAAACAGATGACCATCAATTCAGATTTGGGTTTGTTTGAATGCGTTTTATAAGAATGGTTGCTTGAATGTTGAAATAACTTGTAAAAATCAGTTTGCTTTATTCAGATTTTTTTCAAATGGTTTTTGTTAATTTGATGATTCATGGATATCTTGCTAATTCTGGTGTTTGATCATGTCTTTGAACGCATATATCATCATCATCATCACACTCAGTATATCCCACCAATAGCAAAGCTAAGGTTGGGTCTGGTGTTTGATCACGTCTTTGAATGCAAATTTAATGTAAAAACCATGCTTATAAGATTAAGAAATCTAAACAATAACTTTTTTAAAGGGTGCAGTAATCATGAAAGGTGTTTTAGTCATCATGTATATAAGTAGCAGCACATGTTTATCAAAGGTCCGATCTTTTCCTTTATTCTCTTATTTTTCTGATATTGCAGTCGTATTTTCATGGGGTGTTTGCATTCGAATTTAAACTTATTTATCTGCGCAATAAGCCAATAATTGCATTTATTGTTGGGATTTAGGATGGAAGAGGCTTCTTGATTCGGATGATGAAAAGGATGAAGCAGATCAATTCATTGTATTCTTTGCAGATCGCGGAAACGTTTTTAGCCGCGTGTATGCAACTGGTAGAAATAAGTTGGTCCAGGTTAGTGCATTACATGTTCGTTTAAATATGGTAGCAAATCAGCTCTTTTAACTTCGCATTCTAAAGATTTGTTTTAATAAACAAGGGCAGGTGATGTTGTTAATGTATATATCTATTATCTATTATCTGTTATATATAATAAACGTAAATAATTTTGCTGACGTGTCGATTAATAAGGCCATAAAAAAATTGCTTATTGGCTCCAAAATTTCTGGCTCCTTTTTTTTCGTTTGGTGAAGCCCCAAATTGTAAACCCGACCCACCAACCTGGATCCTTTAAAAACTTTTTATTCTAAACAATATTCACCATATATCATTTACTTTCTCTCTCTTGAAATCTCTCTTCACAATCCCCCAGAAACACTTTCGTCTTCAACCATTCTAATCTCTAACTTCCTATCTTCATCACTATCTTCTCGGTCAATTTTAAAGGTACAGATAATTAATCTGTGTTTTTTGTAGTTTCTTTATCTATCAACATCGGCTTTCTTCTTCTTCTTCGTTGTTTGATAATTCATTCGATCGCTACTATCCACCATCGCATAACACAGTCTTTCTTCTTCTTCGTGAGATTTTTTCTTCTGTTTGACAAATAGTATCTTCCCCAACGATTAGGAAAGGTATTCTTATTATTTTATTTTTAATGTTTTTACAAGATTTCTTCTTCGATTTCATCAAGAAATTAAATTTCATCTCCGTTGAATGAGGCAGGCGGTGGTGGATAATACCCCATAGGAGCAACAAGCTTATATGATTTATCAGTTTTCCTAGCCGCCGCCGCCTCCAGCAATGAAGGCTAGGGTTCCGACAACTTGATCCTGAGTCAGTTCAGTTTTAATGGTAAGTTTTTGAGTTTTCTTTAGCTTATTTGTTGTTCACTTTTTATGTTAGTTGATACGGTCTCAGATCGCTATGTTAGTCAGTCTGTATTGTATGGATATGTGAATTCGAAATTCAAGAGGTTAGTTTTTTTTTGGTTTAAAAGTTTTAAATTTCAATACAGATTCATACGACATTCTACGGTTACTTAATTTAGCCTTTGCCCCTTTACATGGAGGTTAAGTTATTGTTCTTTGTTTGCCCCGTTGTTTCTGATTTCATAGCTCAAAAAGCCACTTTTATTTTAAAGTTTGCATATTCTAGGTAGTTTTTAACAAAACAAAAAATCATGATTATATTGAATGAATCTCATTTTCTTCATTATTGAATTGTTTGTGTTTTTTGGATTTGAGTATTGTATGTCATAGATGATATTACAACTGAATTTTCAAGGTGATTCCTCAAAAACAGTGGTTGATTTAAAAGAAAATTATCTTTTCATGTTTCTATATATTTTATTTTCCGGATTTCCTATTATTTAATGATTTTAGTTTGATAAATTCTTCAAATTTTATAGTTTTTTTTTTTTTGGCTTTTTGGGAGTGTAGATTTTAAAATTTTGATGTATTGAATTGGCTTCTGTATCAAATGGCAAGGTGAGCTCTAATCCTTTTAACTGGATATATTATGGTGGGTTACCGTGTGGTTTAGAAGTTTTACATTAGTGTTTTTGATTTGATCCGATGTAATTGCAATTACTATCCGGATCATGTTAATGGATCGAGTCATACATGTTCGATTGTTTCATCATAATTTCTTTGCAATTATTCTCGAGAAATTAGTGGAGTACTTTGAATTTGAAATTTGAAACTGAAATTTTTATTGGAGTCTATTTTGGAAGTAAATGATTTTGATTGATTTGGATTTGATGCATTTGTTTTTAATTAGAGTTTGATTGGTTTATTTAAGGAAGTGATTGGGGTAAATAATTAAACTTAGACAAATTTATGGTAGCTAAAATTGCAATTAAAAAATATAATATTTTAAAAATCTAATCTATGGGCAACGAAAGGATTGTAGAATATAACTTCGATGTTTATTTCATCTACCTTATTGTTCACATATTTCCTTTAATTTAAATACTTGTAACTTTTCTTTCCCGTTATTGTACTCATTTCACTTATCTTGTTCAATTTACCAGGTTATTGTTCTTCTTATTATTAAGTCAAATCACGTTTGTCTTGAAGATTGTTAGAGATTAATATCCCTTCGTTGCAGAAGGCGTTGGTGTGTATATGGATCACAAACTTTTACTTTTGTTAGTTCCTTGATTAACGTTTTGAAATAATTGAAACGCCATTGTAACAGTTTAATGTTTTAAGGTGGCAAAATGGTTTCTAAATGTTATCGACTTATTTAGATGTTAATTTCTATGATAAAGTGACCATACATAATTGCATTCGTCAATTGTTTGATGAAATTGCCTAAGTTAGACTTTTATCTTTTGTTGTTTTTGTTATAAGTATTCTAGAACATTCCATTTTATTATTTTTGTTTAACTGGTTGCAGGTGTGTTTACCTTAGTTCACATGCATTGTTTTTGTCTTTTGCTGGCTGTGTAACTAATTGGGTTTGTTTTCTTACCCTTCCTCTAAGATTATATTAAATATATATATAAGATCGTGTTTTTCGTTGTTTGCTGTATATAGCTGTAGTTATTTTCCAATGTAGACTAACCTTCAGCAGCTTTGATATTGACTTTTGGTTTAAGATAGGGTTCTGTGTTAGGGCTTTCGGAAGGATTGAGCGTTGTAGGATCGGTTTTGACACCGTTCGATTGCGTAACGACACGTTCGACGTGCGGAATCCGTGAACGTGCGTGACCGAACACACGAGAACGTACTAGAACCTTGATTCTATTGAGAAACGACTTTTACAATCACTTGAGAGAGGTTTCTCTCTCTAGACTTTCTCTCTCTACAAGATTTTCTCCAATGTCACAAATGAGCAAAAGTCTTAAACATAACACTAACACTTCCTATTTATAGGTCAAGGCAACTTTAATGAAACTTCATTAATTACAAGTTTGCCACCTTGCCTTTTTCACTAAATATTAGACATTTACGACTCGGTTTCTTCAATTCTTCACTACAGTTCAGATTGACGAAGGCGATAGACAAAATATGCATCAACAATCTCCCCCTTGGATATTGCCGAAGTCAATCCTTAGACAAACTTGTAGTGACTTGTCTTTCTCTCTCTCTTGATTCTTCTTTACTTCAGCAAACACAGACTTCCTCTTGCTTTAACAGAATCCCGATGGATCTGTTTTTAGCTTCAGCTCCCCCTTTCGATAGTCTCTTCAGGCTCCCCCTTTCGTCAAGCTTCCGTGCTTTTTGGGATCGACACCTTGCTTTCCGTAGCCAAAGAATCAAAAACCTACACATCTCAACCTCTTGTAAGACAATCATATAACACACAATATTGTGATTCAAGTTAATGAATCATCTAAACATTTGAGGATTATCTTCCAACTTCTCATCATCTTAACCAAACCAATTGCTCATCTTGTTTAGCCTTTGAGATTTTGAATATCAACTTTTCAACATCAGTTGTCGAAAATCTTTTTGGATTTTTCAAAAAATAGGCTAAAACACAATAAAATCTTTTTGGATTTTGATAAAAGAGAACTGTAATACATAAATGAAATATGTACAAACATATTTTTGTGAGTTTGCGTAAGAGGATCATATCAGTTTTTGAGACACATCACAAGCACCGTTAAGCTTTTAATCGTTTTAAGTTCTAAACGATTCACATTGATTGACGATATAATTGTCCTCTTAAGTTCAATCTAAAAACTTTCGACATGCTTACCGATACGTTAAGGTATATTAAGATAGCACTAAATTCTTATGGACCCCACGATCTCAGCATATCCCCTCATCATGCAATACACTAACTCAAGTAATGCCTTTAAACTTTCATCAACTGTGATATGTGCGAAAATAAAGCAGAATGTTTAAACATTAACAATCAGGTCGATACTTCCGTATACGCAGAGAAAGTCCAATGTTTAAACAAAATAAGAAAAATAAAACAAGTTGAAGTTGTTTAGGCTTTAACCACCAGGTCGATACTCCCGTATACGCAGAGGTGATCCAAAGCTTAAACGAAACACCAAAAAAAATAAAGCAGAACGTTTAGGCAACAACATCCAGGTCGATACTCACGTATACGCAGAGGATGTCCGATGCTTAAACAAAATAAAGAAATCAAACAAGTTTAAATCTTTGCAAAATAAAATGCACAATCACAGCGACTTTTCAGCAAAGTTGTGAAAGTTCACAAACTTAACCAGTTTTATGTCTTACGACAATCAGCGATTACCGAGTAGGCACACAATCAAGAAGGACAAAACTAAGTACTATGCTTTTGACCATGTTTCCCACTAGAACTAGGCTTTTTCATTTAGGTTTGTATCGTTATCGCAAATCTACTAGTCTAGATGAGCCTATCGTCACATCTTTAGTGAGACCGTTTATCACATTTTAACTTTCCATTTCCTTAGCATGCTGTGATCGTCCACTGATTTACTATCATTTCCTCTTGTTCACAACAAAACTCGTTTTGAATTTTTCAATGTTTTTGACTTTTCAAATTTTCTAATTTTTTTTAAATTTTTACTCCCCCTAAAATCAAAATATGTTTCAATTTTGATTTTCCGGGAAAATTTGAAAGTAAATGCAATAAACTGTACAAAGAAAAGTGACAAACTGATGAGAATTGCCTCAATTCGCCATCCATTTGGCATAAACAATCAGAACTCCCCCTGACAACAAACTATTTTCCCATTGTGATTTCAAAACACTTAAGTTTGTTTTAATCAAAATGGTTTTTCCGGAAAATTAGTTTTGTGTGCCGTTTCACAAACTTGGGGTTAATCATCATATTGATTTCAACTTCTTGTAGGTTTATCACAAACACAGTTACCACTTGTAAGATAGTTAAATCAAGTACAACTCAATGTCCTTAATTAACCACTTGTAAGGCGAAAAATCACCAGAGTGAAATTTCTCAAGAAATGTGCCGATTCCTACTCCCCAATTACCAACCTGGGAGTTCCGGCAAGTCAGGTTTTTCATTTAAACAGATTCACCCAAGCCTGACGGTCCTTGGGTGATTTAGAATTCTTGTTCAACAATGGTGGATAGTTTACATCATCCATTGTTAAACCTGAATTCTCCATTTTTACCTCAACACATGGCTCTTCTGGTTTTACCATACCAGAATCATTGCCTGAATGTGGCTTGTCTGACTTTGAAGAGCCAGATTCATCGCCGACATGTGGCTCCTTTGTTTCCAAAGAAACAGATTCATCGCCACAAACTTTCTTCTCCTCTTTTCCCTCTTTCGTCCTCAGATTTGTATCTGATGAATGCATTTTGCTTGATTTACCATTCTTTAGCGAGCAAGACGATTTACCAGAACTTTTATCTGTTTTACCAGTTGTATCCGAGGACAAAATCCTTTCAAGATACTCTTTTGCTTTCTTTCTTTTCTTTCTCAGTCGGTCTTTCTGCCCTTGTGAAAGTTTCACTTTCTGTTATTTCACTTTCTGTTCTGAAACTTTCAGTTCCTTGGGCTTTTCTTTGACTTTGACTGATTCTATCACCTTTTTCTGAGATGCAGCCCTCGATCTTTCAGTTGATCTCATTGGGCAATCTCTTGCAATATGTCCTTTGATTTGGCAGTTATAGCATTTCCTCGTCTCAAACCACTGATTCTGGCAGTTAACAGCAATGTGTCCTTGACTACCACAAGAGTAACACACTCTGTTATCGTACCATTCACCATCTTCATACCAAACACTCAGATCATAGCATTGTCTGGCTTTGTGGTAATCATCACTCCTCCTGAAAGCTGGATTTGGCTTTGAAGTACTGTGGTCAAACCTGCACCACATATCACCAACTTTTTGTGAGTTTAAATTTTCAACTTTTTGTGGTTTTTTATAACGATTGGATGACTGAACTGATGAGTTTTTAATCTGGTTTTGAACATTTTCTGATTTTTTAACTTTTTGTTTCTGTTCCACTTTCTTCTTCAAAGGTTTTTGCATAGAGCATTCACCCTTTTCAGTCGATTGCAGAACAGTTCCTTGAAATTTTTTCTCAATTTTTTCATTTTCATCCTCAGTTTTCTCATCACAATCTGAATTGATCAGTTCTGGACACACATAAGGTGCAGAAGTCACAAAACCTTTCAACTTACTTTCTAACTCAGCAATTTTAATCCGATCACTTTTAGCTTCTTTTTCAAGCTAAATGATTTTAGCAAGATGAGAATTGATTTCAATTTGTTTTTCAAGATTATCTTTACCAAAAATATCTCTCTCATCTTCCAAAATCTTGATTTGTCTTTGAAAATCTTTTTCAATTTTTAATTTTTCATTTTCAAAATTTTTTTCTTTCAAAATTTTGTTTTCCAATGTCAAACTCTCCAAATCTTTTAAGAGTTTGACATTGTCTGATTCAAATTTATCACATTTTGAACACTTCTCTGTCATCTTTCCAGCTTCAGCTTTCTTATCAACTTTGATAGCTGAAATGTCTTTAACCTGCTCTTCTTCCTCTTGAACAATTTTCTTAGATTCGAATTTTTCATCAACAGACTTTATTTTTCCAATCTTTTGGAGTTCAAGCTCTTTAGCTTCAATCTCTTCAATGAACAAGCTCAAATTCACGTCTAAATATATCTTTCTCAAATCTAACAAATACGTTCTCCACATATCACCCGGTAAAACATTTGCCAACTTGTCAACCCATTGCTCATTAGTCTTGGTTATCTTCAATCTCCCCATCTCCAAAACTAAATGGCAATATCGTTCAATCAATTCTTTTGTAGACTCTCCCTTGATACTCGTAAAACTATCAAATTTCTTCTTTGCAATATCTGCTGGACTCTGAACACAATACAATTCACAATCCATGTTTCGCTATTTCAAGAATTTTCAGCAATAAATTTTCAATTCACAAACTGAAGTCAATTCAATCACTATGTCAATCCACTGAATCAGATAGATATCCGATTTAGTGACAACAATCTGGTAACAATGAATCGAGTGAAGATTAGTTCTAGCGTGTATCTGAAACTTGTCAAATCTCCTCAGATCACACACTAATAACTCTCAAGCGGAATCGACGGATGTCTGAAGCGAAATTAACCACTAATCTTTCAAGCGAAATCGATGTACTCTGAAACAGTTGGTTCAAGCGAAATCAATTTTTAAAGCTTGAAGCGAAATCAACTGTTATATCTTGAAGCGAAATCCCAAGTAATCAGGTCTAAAGCGAAATCAAATGTTCTTGTTGAAGCGAAATCAAACTGGTTTCTGTTCAAGCGAAATCCTAGACTGATGTCTTCTGAAGCGAAATCTCCATTCTGAAGCGAAATCAATCAAGCGAAATCTAACTGATAAAGGATTTCGCTTGAATTTCAAGCGAAACCTTGCTGTTTCAAGCGAAATCTCGCTGACAGTTACGAAATCAGACACAAAAAATCAGATTACTCCTAAACGACAAGGAATTTCGATCTGAAACTTGATAGGGTTGTTTAACACCTATTTTCGCACAACATACTAAAAAATCAGCAGATTTGGACCAGTAAAACCCGTTCAATTTTACGATTTTCAACAAAAACGTGACAAAAATGAAAAATTTGAAGAAATCGGTGAAATTCAGATCTGAATTAGCTTAATTCTGGTACGAATTTATGTATTTGGTCAGCGCAATCGAGCTCCTAGCTCTGATACCACTTGTAGGATCGGTTTTGACACCGTTCGATTGCGTAACGACACGTTCGACGTGCGGAATCCGTGAACGTGCGTGACCGAACACACGAGAACGTACTAGAACCTTGATTCTATTGAGAAACGACTTTTACAATCACTTGAGAGAGGTTTCTCTCTCTAGACTTTCTCTCTCTACAAGATTTTCTCCAATGTCACAAATGAGCAAAAGTCTTAAACATAACACTAACACTTCCTATTTATAGGTCAAGGCAACTTTAATGAAACTTCATTAATTACAAGTTTGCCACCTTGCCTTTTTCACTAAATATTAGACATTTACGACTCGGTTTCTTCAATTCTTCACTACAGTTCAGATTGACGAAGGCGATAGACAAAATATGCATCAACAAGCGTTGGTTTTCGACGGTGGAAAACGTTAGAGAGATGTCCTTTTTGTGGCTGAATCATAGGTCTAAAATCACCGGTACTAATTGGGAATTATGGAATATTTTTTTATATGGATGTATAGAACATAGGTTTTTATTTATTTCTGGTGTGTTAAACTTTGTATTTTCTTTGGTAATTCAACAACTGCTGGGTACTAATTGGGTTTGTTTTCTTACCCTTCCTCTAAGATTATGTTAAATATATATATATATATATATATATATATATATATATAAGATCGTGTTTTTCGTTGTTTGCTGTATATAGCTGTAGTTATTTTCCAATGTAGACTAACCTTCAGCAGCTTTGATATTGACTTTTGGTTTAAGATAGGGTTCTGTGTTAGGGCTTTCGGAAGGATTGAGCGTTGGTTTTTGACGGTGGAAAACGTTAGAGAGATGTCCTTTTTGTGGCTGAATCATAGGTCTAAAATCACTGATACTAATTGGGAATTATGGCATATTTTTTTATATGAATGTATAGAACATAGGTTGTTATTTATTTCTGGTGTGTTAAACTTTGTATTTTCTTTGGTAATTCAGCAGCAGCAACAGCTGGGTTTTTGGTGCTAATTGGAATTCCGTTTTTTGTTCAAAAAAATTTAACGGGTCAAAACATGGGAGGGATAGGTTGACCCACTAATCCTTTTCCTACGTTATTTAATATATTTAAATCTATAGTTAGTGGGTTAACAACAATTACCAAAGTATTATGACATTAATTATCTATATCTTTGAGCAAAGAGTGGTAAAAAAGTTTCGATGCTGATTATGGGCTTTTCAACCTGATTCACCTATACAGGCTTTGGCATTTTTTTTATTTGACCACATTGATCTGTTTGATATAAAACCAAAACATCGTTCGATTTTAGTAGATAACCCAACATGACTCATTTTTTTCCAGTTTTTGTCGGTCGATGGAGACGTTAATGTCATTTTATTCTCATACGTATCAAGGGCAACATGGGTATTTACAAGTTAACCGCGAATTCGGCATCTACTTACAACATGACAAAGATTAGTGATTAGGAGTCATTTGTGTTCCTTAGGAACTACTTATTAATGCGATCTATCTCTTGCTATCTCTTATAACTATCCTACTCATGATATCATATGCAATTGTAGATTGGCAAACCAACTCTGTATGGGTTGGCCGCAAAGGGAGAGTATGGAGTTAGAAGAAATGTTGAAGGATGAACTTGAGCTCAAAATGGCTTTTTCATGTTGCCCCACTCTCAATGATATATGGATGTCACTTTGTTTATGATTTATGAAGTGAAGGATATCAAATTTTAGGTGTTTGTTAAATCAAAGAGGACTTGGCTCATGTTACTTTTAGTAAATTATAAATGTGGCATTATTTGTCTTTTTCTTTATATTTTTGTACACGGTTTATAAAGAAAACTTCATACCTAATACCTAATGATGCATTTCACTTTGTTACTAATTTATGTCGTGTCACTTTATTTGTATTACTTTTAATGATACACTTATGATTGATGTAATTTAAATTTTCCTACCCGGGTTACCACCCGGGTGATAACCTAGTTTATTATATAAATCAATTATAATACATGTATGTTTCAGTTAATTTAAATTTTTGTTTAAAAACGATACTAACTAATATAAAGCACCCTTGTGTTGCGGTGGGGTAAAACCGTGCCAAATAACTTCAATGTCATATCCCCGTCAGTAACCACCAACACTGAAAAAACTCGTAAAACAAAAAAAAAATAACGAAAAGTAGACGTAAAAAAGTTGAACCATGTACGGCCGTTGCAGCGTGTAATGCGCAACGTGAAACGTAAAAAAATAACTTAGTCGATCAAGGACCCGGACGTTACAACAGGGCCAATAAACGGAAAAAAGTAAACGTAAAAATGTTAAAACACATGCGCACGTTGCGGCGTGTTAACTCACAAAATTTAGACTGAAATATAAAACAAAAAGTTTATAAAAATGAAAAGTATAGGGTTAGAGTTGAAAGTAAAAAAACGTTAGGTTAAATTATAAAAGATAAAAAGTACAGCAGTTAGTAAAAAACTAAATAAAAAAAAACAAAAATTTCTAAAATCACCGGTACTAATTGGGAATTATGGCGTATTTTTTTATATGGATGTATAGAACATAGGTTGTTATTTATTTCTGGTGTATTAAACTTTGTATTTTCTTTGGTCTTTCAGCAAGTGCTGGGTTTTTGGTGCTAAATGGAATTCCGTTTTTTGTTTAAAAAAAAATTTAACGGGTCAAAACATGGGAGGGATAGGTTGACCCACTAATCCTTTTCCTACGTTTTTTTTAATATAATTAAATCTATAGTTAGTGGGTTAACAACAATTACCAAAGTATTATGACATTAATAATCTATATCTTTGAGCAAAGAGTGGTAAAAAAAAGTTTCGATGCTGATTATGGGCTTTTCAACCTGATTGACCTGTACATGCTTTAGCATTTTTTTATTTGACCACATTGATCTGTTTCATATAAAACCAAAACATCGTTCGATTTTAATAGATAACCCAACATGACTCATTTTTTTCCAGTATTTTTCGGTCGATGGAGACGTTAATGTCATTTTATTCTCATACATATCAAGGACAACATGGGTATTTACAAGTTAACCGCGAAGGCATCTACTTACAACATGACAAAGATTAGTGATTGGGAGTCATTTGTGTTCCTTAGGAACTACTTATTAACGCGATCATATCTCTTGCTATCTCTTATAACTATCCTACTCATGATATCATATGCAATTGTAGATTGGCAGACCAACTCTGTATGGGTTGGCCGCAAAGGGAGAGTATGGAGTTAGAAGAAATGTTGAAGGATGAACTTGAGCTCAAAATTGCTTTTCATGTTGCCCCACTCTCAATGATATATGGATGTCACTTTGTTTATGATTTATGAAGTGAAGGATATCAAATTTTAGGTGTTTGTTAAATCAAAGAGGACTTGCATTTATAACATTGGATGTGGCAAGGCGTTCTACACCAGCCGAGCCGGACTCAGCTCATGTTACTTTTAGTAAATTATAAATGTAACATTAGTTGTCTTTTTCTTTATATTTTTGTACACGGTTTATAAAGAAAACTTCATACCTAATACCTAATGATGCAATTCACTTTGTTACTAATTTATGTAGTGTCACTTTATTTGTATTACTTTTAATGATACACTTATGATTGATGTAATTTAAATTTTTCTATCCGGGTTACCACCATGGTGATAACCTAGTTTATTATATAAATCAATTATAATACATGTATGTTTCAGTTAATTTAAATTTTTGTTTAAAAATGATACTAACTAATATAAAGCACCCTTGTGTTGCGGTGGGGTAAAACCGTGCCAAATAACTTCAATGTCATATCCCTGTCAGTAACCACCAGCACTGAAAAAACTCGTAAAACAAAAAAAAAACGAAAAGCAGACGTAAAAAAGTTGAACCATGTACGGCCGTTGCAGCGTGTAATGCGCAACGTGAAACGTAAAAAAATAACTTAGTCGATCGAGGACACGGGCATTACAACAGGGCCGATAAACGGAAAAAAGTAAACGTAAAAATGTTAAAACACATGCGCACGTTGCGGCGTGTTAACTCGCAAAATTTAGACTGAAATATAAAACAAAAAGTTTATAAAAATGAAAAGTATAGGATCAAAGTTGAAAGTAAAAAAACATTAGGTTAAATTATAAAAGAAAAAAGTACAGCGGTTAGTAAAAAACTAAATTAAAAAAAAAAACTAAAATATATTTACAAAACATAGGATACAACCTTTAATGCATAAATGATTTGCTAGTTAGTTAAGCTATGAGAATAAACCCATAAATCTTGATGTATAAACACCAGTGTTGTAAGAATCGCTAGGCGCTAGTCGGGCGGTGGGGTACCGCATAGGGATTAATCGGGATTAATAGGGATTAATCGGAATTAATCGGATTGAGATTTTTATATGTAATTTTTAGTTACATATACACACACACATTTTTATATGTAGTTTTTTAAAGTAGACATGTTTTAACCCCTCATTAACCAATTTTTTAAGTAATTGGAAGGAATTTATATGGTTTGGTCAAAATTTGGCTGGCATCTTGCCAAAATTTGGCCAGAATAGGACCGTCATTGACTGCCTAGCTATTAATCGGCCATTAATCGGTGAACCACCGATTAGTGATTAATCGGCGACTAATCGGAGACTAGTCGGGATTTTTACAACCATGATAAACACTAATGCAATAAAATGTTGCAAATTTATATTATATAAATATAATTTTGGCCTAAATACATATACGCATGTACACTATATGCATATGTACATATTGATGTACTTTCTTTAAAAAATTAAGAGATATAAGATAAAATCACAAAAAAAAAATATAAATAATTTTTACAGTGTTACCCTTTTCATTGAAGCAATATGTGTATGTGTATGTGCTTCTACATAGGGATGAGCTCGGTCCGGTTCGGTACCGAACCGGTACCGGTACCGAAAGAACCGGTACCGAAAATCCTCAAAAGTTGGTACCGGTACCGGTACCGAATATACCCGGTTCGGTACGGTTCGGTACCGGTACCGGTTCGGTACCGGTATTTGAGGGTAAAAACAAGCAAAATACCGGTACCGAACCGGTACCGTACCGGACCGGTACCGGACCGGTACCGAACCGGTACCGAAAATGTCAAAAGTGGGTACCGAATCGGTACCGAAAAGGTACCCGGTTCGGTAAATTCGGTACCGGTACCGGTTCGGTACTGGTACCGGGTCCATTTTGCTCATCCCTACTTCTACATTCTCAAAGTTCCCAACATAAAGTTGGTTTACAAATAAAAAGGTGTGTATATATATTTGTGTGTATGTATGTATATTTCATATTATTCGGGGCTCGATTTTAGTCGTTTAGTGAATAAGTTATTTCATTGTTTACTCATAATTCTCAAGAATAAACAGGACCCAAAATGACAAAGATAACATTCATGTACTAAAAAACAAGTTTTTTTCAACAGAATGCACTAAGGCACGCCCCTATCTATATACATATCCCGGGATAGGAAATGAGTTATTGGAATCATATTATATGAATCTTGTTTAGTTCGATTATACGAAGCTGAAAAAGTAGTTAAAAGTGAAGCACATGGTTGTACCTCATGTAAGCACAGGGTCGTGTCTTGCTCACACAACCACTGTTCATCACATTGAATTTTGATTTTTAAAATAAAAAAAAACTATATCAATACCACACTCAAGTTAAAAAGAATAAAATACTCGTTTTATGGTATAATTTTGTTAAAATAAATAGAGTAAACTGCAATTTTACACCCTGGGGTTAGGGTTCATTGGCACCCTTACCCCCCCTAAGGAAATAATTGCAATTTTACCCCTCACTGTTAACTGTTATGTCGCAACTTTACCCCCTATACTCAATTTTGTTGACTGGTCAATAAGAGTCAAAGGGCAAATAGGTAATTTCACGCTAATTAGTGGTTTATATATTATATAAACCCTTAAACTAAACATAATCTCACAATCTTACCCCCTAAGCTTCTTCCATCGACTCCTTCTTCCATCCATCCGGCGATCCATCCTTCCACCTCCGGCCAGCGATCCATCCTTCCACCTCCACCACTGGCTTATTGCGACACCACCGGCTTCCACCTCCACCACCTGTTTCCACCTCCACCACCGGCTTCCACCTCCACCTCCACCACCGGCTTCCAACTAACAATGAGTGAAGAGAACCCCATCCTTCCACCTCCACCTCCGGCGACCACACCTGTAACATCCCGAAAATACGAGTTCATAAATTTACAATTTAGTTGTAAATAAAATTAGTAAAATAAACTAACTAGAAATGACACTAACTAAGTTAGTTAGTCACTTATGAGTAGTTAGGGGTTCAAACAAACAAAAAAATGAAAGATGAGGAACTAAATGTGCCTAAATGGAAACTAATTTATTGAAATAATAAGATTAAAAACATAAAACACGTTTTCTGTGTTTGTTGAAGTCGACCAACATCAGGGGCGACCCCAAGCTCCCTCTAACTAAACATTCACAAAAACAACCAAATTGAAGGTCCAAATCTGATCAAAAACGAAAATCGAGCATAGATTATTGATCCTCATCCCAAGAGGATTACAAGGTATGTAAAATTTGATGAAAACTCTCAACTTGAAATTCTCATGAAATTGGGAAAATCTGAAATTATGGTTGCATGTGTGTCTTATGATGATTTAGGAACAACTATAGTGTCTAGGGACAAACCCTAGACAAATACAAGTTGAAATCATGTGAAAATTTAGTAAAATCCATGAACACCATTGTAGGTGATTACTGGGTTATGTAGAATTTGATAATCACTAGGAGATTGGGTGTTGTTCTAGTGTAATTTGACAATTGTGAGATAACTTCAGAATTATAGAAGCTAACAATTGTGTAAAATGGTTGAATGATGTGAAATTAGGGCTAAGTGATAAGCTAGAGACTTGATATTTAATCATGTAAAAATCTGCCCTTAAGGTGTTTGTGAAAATGCCTCTAAGAAGGCTTAAAACTGAAATTCAAAGATTAAACGCATAATTATGATGTTTCGATGTATTATGCGATATAAGGTATAAAGAGAGTTCTAAACATGTTATAAATGAACTCTATAGGAAAGAGCGCAGGAGCGTCAAGCGGACAAGCGGGTGGCGAACCACGTTTGAAAGGCCTACTTTGAAGGTATGTAACTTGATCCGTTACATTCGATGAATTGTTGTTAAACTATGCGTTGTTGATAAAAAATGCGTTGGATGTAGCAATCATGTACGTTACTTAAATCCGTAGGTTAAAATTGGGTTGTAGTCGTTTGGTAGTCATCAAAAATGGAGGATTTCCGTAGATGAACCAAACGGGTCAAATAATGTCACATTGTAATGATAATATTGTAATTAAATAGAAATGGCAAAAATGGTCACTAGAGCATGAAGCCATAGGTTTGGTAATGAAGTGCCGGTGATAATAAGCCCCGGAAGTTGGGTAATAAACGCCTTAGGTTTGCTAATCAATTGGTAGTGAATTGTGTTAAGTAGAAATGGGTCAAATAATTTCATATGGTCATATAGTCTTTCAGTCCGTAAACAGATTTTTCGGTATGAAATTTGTGTTAGGCATGTCGGTAATGAATTTACAGATGCATAGGAAAAAGAATTACCTAAAACGGACTTACGAGTCAAAAGTTATGGCCATTTTAAGTTGGGACTTGAATAAACATGGAGTTGGGTTTGTTCAGCATCAAAAAATGAAAGAGTCTGTGAATATAGGGGCTAGGCGTCGCGCGAGCCCCCTTGGCGTCACGCGACGCCCTCATTCCGGAATTTTATTTTTTTTCTTTAATGTTGATCCATGGAACTTGTTTGTATACATATTAACTTGATCAAAACTAACTTTTGTTGTGGTTTTGATCTTAGGTGATGATGGAAACTAACCGGAAGATGATCGAGCAAACTTTTGAAGAACCGAACACTACTTACAAGCTACCGCGATGTTTTAAATCTTTAATTGTCACACCCCTTTCTGCGGCGGAAGCACGAGGTGTGATCATGAAAGGTTCTCATTGCATACGAAGAGTAAACATACTACATGCTCAAAAATATCTTCAAATATTACATTACTGAAAACATATGTCAAGTGTTTACAACACAAGATAACATATTGTCTTAAAAGTCACAACTTTTATTTAAAGATAGACAAAGCGACATCCACGAGCATGAGTAAGACCACGCGCACATCCATCCTAGTTACCTGAAATACATGTGAGTTTTGGAAAAACGTCAACATAAAGTTGGTGTGAATTCATGCAATTTTTGTATTTCACGTTTGTATACTTTGTATGAGAAACATAATTTGTATTTTGTGTAAATCAAGTCTTTTGTGTACACCACGTACTCATGTATAAATCAAATATTTCTGTATGTATCAAGTGTTAATGGGTTGCAAAGTCATTAACATGTGACACGACATAGGAAGTCACCAAACCATAGGCATTTTTCTGTAGTCGATTCACGACTGAGACACAAAAACACTGCTTGGTAAAAGAGTGGCCAAGAGTGGGGCTGCCCGGAAACCCATTAGATCTAACCTTTTGTTCTGCGGTCTAAGTATGTACACGATTAATGGTGCTTATGGTACCCTATTCGTGACACGATTTCTCGTATTATTCTTGTATCCATCATACCATTTGTAAACATTGTAATATTTGTAACATGTATTTCACCCCCGAAGTTATAAAACTGAAAACAGTTAAGAGAAAAGGGGGAGCATGAACTCACAACTTTGCGTTCCTGTGCGTCGTAAACTTCACCGGATTTGCCTACTTAACGTCGTAACCTATACGCGTTTTCTTAATGTTAGTCACTAAACTTGTATCGCACAAGTACAGTCACTCTCTTTTGTATTTGTATTGTTGTGTTAAAAATATTTCATATTTTTAACTACGTATCTTACTTATATTATTTCCTCTAAAATAAATATAAGTCTTTTGTGTTTTGCACTTCGCACCCGAATTATGTATCTTGTATTTTGTATGTGTATTTTTATGTTTATACTCCTCACGAGTATTTAGTGTATTTTTAAGTCTTAATACACTAGCAAGCATAACACATACTTTATACACTTAGCACAAAAGTTGGTGATAAAATAATATATATATTTTTCTCAAAAAAATATATACATACTTAATATCCATTTTTATTTTGAAGAAATCCTCATTTCTTATCACCAAAAATTAGGGAAACCTTGGTAATACTTTTAAACACATTTTTAGGGAATAAGTTTCTCAAAAACTTATATCTTTTCTAAGTGTCAAAATTTATAAAAATTTTGACAGAGTTTCCCCTAAAAATGGAGGTTTCCCATGTTTTCAAAACATGTGTTTATTTTCTTTTAAATCGTCAACAATCTCCTCATTCAACAATAAACAATATGCAACTAGTTAAAATAGATATAATCGCAGAAATACATGAACTTGTGGTTTTTCCAAAATAGGTAGTATCCTTCCATTATTTTTAGTGGATCTTTGTATAGATCAACTTTGTTTCTTGAAAGTCTTGCTTTTAAAGAAGTTACATCTTTACAACTTCCGGTCAACATTTACAAAAATAGTTATTTTGTCGAAACTTTGTGTTACACAAGTGTTTACATACTCGTGTGTTTGCTAAAATCATTCTTTTTCATGTAAGACTCGGCTTTAGAAAATATGATTTCTTGGACACTTGGTCCTTTGAAAGTACTGCTTGTAGATCCGTAGATCTACTAGTTTTGAACACCATTTCACAAACAAAATCGCTTTTACACAAGTTCATGATTCGTGTGTGGTAGAGTTTCATCCTTTAACCCTTGTTACTTCCAAAACAACCTTATGTCATGATCCATGATCATGACCAACTCGGGTTAAATGACGATCCGAGCTACCACAACATAGATCAGGTCCAAATAATCACACAAATCAATTACTACATGATTTACACAACATATGAGCTTTTAACCAACATTTTTAGTGTTTTTAGTAGACTTTTATGCTTCAACTTGTGGGATTACGAGTTTTAACCATTACAAATCGTATTAACCACTTTAAAATAGTTCGAGAAGGTGATTTAAGCAACATACCACTAGCTCGAGGCTAGGGAAGAATCTAGACGCAAATCGGGTGGATAAAAGCAAGATAAAGAGGTCCTTCGCCTTCCGATTGCACCAAGCTTCCTTATACGAGATCCTTAACACTTGTAGAGCTTGGAACTTGCAAGATAGAAATCGAAAATGGATGGATGGGGGGTGGGTGTGTTCGGCCGTAAGCTAGAAGAGAGGGAGAGAGAGTTGTGTTGAGGTGTTGTGTGATGATCATGTTATGGTGGGCTAATACATGAACTTATAGATAATTACTGTGTGTATTAACCATAGGTCCATATGTCTACTAGATTTTAGGCACAAGCAATATTATAATCAAATTGTACAAAGTGTGTCCCCCTCATGGGGACGGTTTGGTTAAGGGGGGGGGGGGGTTCTAGTCCAATTTCAACTAATTAGTTGGATATTAGTTAGGTTAAGTAAGTTAGTTAAGTGCTTAACCTGGTTAGTGGTGTGTCATGCGTTACAATGGGTGTTAGGGTATTCAGGGACCCTAACAGGCTCATAAAAAGATAAGTAATGTTATTAACAATATTTTCATGTTCCGGGTATAGTCCGGTTGTTCGGTTGCATACTGATTCGTTAAAGTGCTAAATTGCACCTTTTAGTGTTTAATAAGTATCTTTTTATATCACTATCGATTCCCAACACTTAGGGAAATATTCTGGATAATAAAACGACATTTCTGCAAAATATTCATGTGTCTAAATGCTGAATTATATAAATTCTGCACTTAAAGTGCGTTTCAGGTGCTTTTTAGTGCTTATTTTAGCTTTCGTATTGCATATATATTAACCCTTGTATGTACTCTTGGGTTTTAATGCATTCTTGTTGTCGGACCTACACCTAGGCTCCAATTTTATTGTCTGACTGCTTTCTGCAGTTCTGTTGACATAGTGTGTCTTACCGGTGAGTTTACTAGTATTTTTGACGCAACGCTCTCGTTTATGCATAAAGCAATATTTTGTAGTGTACAACGTGCATGAATTCACTTGTTTAGTATGAAATCTGATATTGATGACAATTAAGCACATAATTGCAGTCATTAAGCACTAATTAAAGTGTACGGAAATTACCGGTTTGGGCCAGTTGTCACATTAATAGACCTTGTTTATGGGTTGTAAACAATTGTTAACAACTTTTGAAATGTTTTAACTTAGTCATTAGTTGACTAAGGTTTATGCTACTTATGAACTTTTTTTATGAAAGTTATGTTAATTAAGCAACTTTTATTTGCAATGGTATAATCTATTATAAAAAAATTAAGTAAAATTAGACGGGTGTTACAAGTTGGTAATCAGAGCTTAAGGTTGTCAACAAAGTGTTCGGTTCAAGCTTGATCGATCGTCCGGTAAGAATTAACTTATTATGTTAACAAAATATGTCTTATGTAAGAATGAGAAAGAAATTGAGATGCATGGGAAGAGTGTGTTAACACACTCAAACCCGGAAAGTGCATTAAATGAGAACGGTTAAAGCAAGTTAGGAACTTGGCTAAACCGAAACAAATGAAGCAATGTTATAAATGAAATGTTTAACGTTTAAATGTAAACATTTCAGTTTCAAGATGTCTGATGGGAATGATGATAATCCGGTGCAAACAAGCACCGAAGAAATGAAAGAGATAATTGCCGAAGAGGTAGGGAAGGAAATTGAAGGAAGTCTATCCGGGTTTATAGACAAAATTCAAGGCACGATGTTGTCGCTTGTCGAAGAGCGAGTTAAAAGGTTGGAGGATATTGTCAACCTTATGAAGGAGAAAACGGGAGAACGCAAAGGGTGTTCGTACAAGGAATTCATGCAGTGTAAACCGCCAATCTATAACGGGGAGGTTGACCCGATAATTTGCCAAAGATGGATAAGTGATGTCGAAGGGGTGTTTGAACGGACCCATTGTGATGTAGGCGACTTTGTTGCTTACGGAACGGGTCAATTGAGGGGCCAAGCCAAGGATTGGTGGGATAACAAAAAGAAGGAAATGGGAGCCGAAGCGGCAAGGGTTATGACTTGGGATGAGTTTAAAGTACCATTCCTTAAACACCACAGTCCCAAAGTGGTTATTAACAGGATCAAAGAAGAATTCATCCAGCTAAGACAAAAGGGTGAAACAATTGATAAGATCACGGGCATCTTCATGGATAAGCTGAGATTTTGTGACGAGTTAGTCACCACTGAAGAGCAAAAGATATACTACTATTACAACATGCTGAGTGCCGAGTACCGGGAGTTTATGACTCCGTCAAAATACGAAACCCTCACGGAGATTATCAACACCGCCCGGGAGCGGGAAATCGAGTTAAAGAAACAAGTTGAAAGAGGAGAACGAAGGGCACAGGATGTGAATCCAAGCCCTACAAAGAAAGCTAGAACTGCTGAATCGGGAAAGAAAGTGGATGCTAAAGGCGGGTCGCCAAGTTGCAAAGTATGTGGAAAGGGGCACAAAGGTGACTGCCGCTTCAAAGACAAGCCATGCCCGGTATGTGGGAAGACGGGGCACACCGCATCACTATGTCCCGGGAAAGTTTCTGTTTGTTACAAATGTTATCAACCCGGCCACAAAAAGTCTGAATGTCCCGAGTTGATTGGGAAGAGAGACACAAAAGAGTCTCCAACAGAAGCTCCAAAAGCGAAGGCTAGGTCCTTCCAACTTACCGCGGCTGAAGCGAAGACAGAACCCGATGTGGTTTCAGGTATATTCACAATTAACTCAATTCCAGCACGTGTACTGTTTGATACTGGTGCGAATAAATCCTTCATTTCGCATGGATTTATTCGACATCCTTCTTTTGTATTGACGAAATTATCTGTGCCCTTAGAAGTTGAAATAGGGGACAACAAAAGTTTTATAGTTTGTGATGTTTTTCGAGGCTGCAAATTAAGCATCGACGATGAGGAATACTTGATAGACTTAATCCCGATGTCAATGGGGGAATTTCAAGTAGTCGTTGGGATGGATTGGCTATCTCAGCACCATGCAAAGGTTGTGTGTTTTTGTAAAGAGATAAAACTAACATTTCCGAGTGGGAAACACGTCACCATCTATGGCGAAAAAGGAGGCAACCCTATAGTATGCTCAATGTTGAAAGCTCACAATCTTATGAAGCGAGGATCCAAGGCATTCATGATATACGCAAATGAGCCCGAGAAAGAATCACGGAAGATTGAAGATGTACCGGTAGTACGAGACTATGAAGATGTGTTTCTGGAGGATTTACCGGGGATACTGCCTGAACGGGAAGTAGAGTTCAGAATCGAATTGATTCCGGGCGCAAAACCCGTAGCAAAAGCTTCGTACCGACTCGCACCGTCGGAATTACAAGAGTTGATGTCCCAAATTCAAGACCTGCTTAACAAGGGATTCATAAGGCCGAGTGTGTCTCCTTGGGGCGCACCGGTATTATTTGTGAGAAAGAAAGACGGAAGCATGCGTATGTGTATCGATTACCGAGAGTTAAACAAACTCATGGTAAAGAACCGATACCCGCTTCCGAGGATAGATGATTTATTTGACCAATTACAAGGTGCGAACTGGTTTTCAAAAATTAACCTTAGATCGGGGTATCACCAATTAAAGGTCAAGGAGGAAGATGTGCCGAAGACGGCTTTCCGTACGCGATATGGACATTACGAATTCCTCGTGATGTCATTTGGGCTAACAAGTGCACCCGCGGCTTTCATGGACCTCATGAACCGGGTTTGCAAGCCAATGTTGGATAAGTCGGTCATCGTGTTTATCGATGATATTTTGGTGTATTCAAAAAGCGAAGCTGAACACGCACACCACTTACAAGAAGTGTTAGAGACACTTAGACGAGAAAGGTTGTATGCGAAATTCTCTAAGTGTGCCTTTTGGTTACGATAGGTACAATTTCTTGGCCACATCATAAGTGCTGGCGGAGTATTGGTGGATCCGTCAAAGATCGAGGCCGTGTCAAAATGGAATCCCCCGAAGAACCCTTCGGAAATTAGATGCTTTTTGGGGCTTGCGGGATACTATAGGAGATTCATTCAAGATTTCTCCAAGATTGCGTCACCGCTAACAAAGCTAACCCGAAAGAAAGAAAAGTACATTTGGGGTGTCGATAAAGAAAGAGCGTTTCAAACGCTAAAAGAGAAGTTAACACAAGCTCCGGTACTGACATTGCCGGACGGAGTCGAAGACATGGTGGTTTATTCGGATGCTTCAATATCGGGGCTCGGATGCGTTTTGATGCAACGGGGCAAAGTTATAGCTTATGCCTCGAGGCAATTGAAGATACACGAGAAGAAATATCCCACGCATGATCTCGAGTTGGCTGCGGTGGTATTTGCATTAAAAAAATGGAGGCACTACTTGTATGGGGTAAAGTGCACCATATTCACCGACCATAAGAGCTTGAAATACTTCTTCGATCAGAAGGAGTTAAATATGCGACAGAGGCGATGGCTAGAAACGGTGAAAGATTTCGACTGTGAAATACACTATCACCCTGGAAGGGCAAACGTGGTAGCGGATGCCTTAAGCAGAAAGACAGATTATGTTCCGATACGAGTACGATCATTGCAACTCATTGTGACCTCGGGCTTACTTGAACGAATCCGAGAGGCACAAGATGAAGCAGTAAAGATGGAAAACTGGAGAAAAGAAAGGATTGTTGGCCAAGTTAAGGATCTCGAAGTAGGAAACCACGGTTTGAAAACGCGTTTCAATAGAAATTGGGTTCCTAACACATGTGGAGTTAAAAAGCTTCTACTTGATGAAGCTCATAAGTCCCGTTATTCCATCCATCCAGGAGCGACCAAAATGTACAATGATTTAAAGCAGAACTATTGGTGGCCCGGGATGAAAAGAGATGTGGTTAAGTACGTAGAAAAATACTTGACATGTTTACAAGTCAAGGCGGAGCACCAAAAACCATACGGTAAACTTCAACCGTTGGAAATTCCGGTTTGGAAATGGGAACAAATCACCATGGATTTGTTGACCAAATTGCCCAAAACTAACCGCGGGTTTGATGCTATATGGGTAGTTGTAGATAGATTGACGAAAAGCGCTCACTTCATTCCGATTCGTGAGACTTATACATCCGAGAAGATGTCGGAGGTGTACACCAATGAAATTATAGCACGTCATGGGGTACCAATATCCATTGTGTCAGATAGAGATACTCGGTTTACTTCAAATTTTTGGCGTGAATTCCAAGAACAAATGGGAACTAAATTGTTCATTAGCACTGCTTACCATCCACAAACGGATGGGCAGAGTGAAAGAACAATACAAACGTTGGGAGATATGATGCGGGCTTGCATTATTGACTTCGGGGGTAGTTGGGATGTCTATCTACCCTTGGTCGAATTTTCATATAATAATAGCTATCACACGAGCATTAAGATGGCCCCGTATGAAATGTTGTATGGCAGAAAATGTCGAACTCCGGTATGTTGGGGAGAAGTGGGTCCAAGAGGGCTAGCACCTACTGATATAATCCGAACTACGAATGAGAAAATCGACATGGTCCGAGCTCACCTAAAAGCGGCTCAGGATCGACAAAAATCGTATGCGGATAAACGAAACAGGCCGATTGAATTTCAAGTGGGTGATAAAGTAATGCTGAAAGTATCGCCGTGCAAAGGAGTGATACGGTTCAGAAAAAGAGGGAAGTTGAGCCCAAGATTTATTGGGCCATTCAGAATCATTGAACGGGTTGATAAAGTGACATATCGTCTCGAATTACCCGAGGAGTTGAGTGGGATTCATAGCACATTCCACGTGTCACATCTCCGTAAATGTTTAGCAGACGAAACTGCTCGTGTCCACTACGATGATATCGAGGTGGATAACAGTCTCAACTATGTCGTAAAACCAATTGCGATTTTAGATCATAAAGAGAAGAGCTTGAGAAACAAGGTGATTAACCAAGTGAAGGTTAAATGGGAACACAGAAAGGGTGCGGATACCACATGGGAGTCCGAAGAAGAAATGCGGCGTCTCTACCCTATTTTATTTGGTACGTACTTTGGTTTCGGGGACGAAACCCTTTTAAGGGGGATGGACTTGTAACATCCCGAAAATACGAGTTCATAAATTTACAATTTAGTTGTAAATAAAATTAGTAAAATAAACTAACTAGAAATGACACTAACTAAGTTAGTTAGTCACTTATGAGTAGTTAGGGGTTCAAACAAACAAAAAAATGAAAGATAAGGGACTAAATGTGCCTAAATGGAAACTAATTTATTGAAATAATAAGATTAAAAACATAAAACACATTTTCTGTGTTTGTTGAAGTCGACCAACATCAGGGGCGACCCCAAGCTCCCTCTAAACCCTAAACATTCACAAAAACAACCAAATTGAAGGTCCAAATCTGATCAAAAATGAAAATCAAGCATAGATTATTGATCCTCATCCCAAGAGGATTACAAGGTATGTAACATTTGATGAAAACTCTCAACTTGAAATTCTCATGAAATTGGGAAAATCTGAAATTATGGTTGCATGTGTGTCTTATGATGATTTAGGAACAACTATAGTGTCTAGGGACAAACCCTAGACAAATACAAGTTGAAATCATGTGAAAATTTAGTAAAATCCATGAACACCATTGTAGGTGATTAGTGGGTTATGTAGAATTTGATAATCACTAGGAGATTGGGTGTTGTTCTAGTGTAATTTGACAATTGTGAGATAACTTCAGAATTATAGAAGCTAACAATTGTGTAAAATGGTTGAATGATGTGAAATTAGGGCTAAGTGATAAGCTAGAGACTTGATATTTAATCATGTAAAAATATGCCCTTAAGGTGTTTGTGAAAATGCCTCTAAGAAGGCTTAAAACTGAAATTCAAAGATTAAACGCATAATTATGATGTTTCGATGTATTATGCGATATAAGGTTTAAAGAGAGTTCTAAACATGTTATAAATGAACTCTATAGGAAAGAGCGCAGGAGCGTCAAGTGGACAAGCGGGTGGCGAACCACGTTTGAAAGGCCTACTTTGAAGGTATGTAACTTGATCCGTTACATTCGATGAATTGTTGTTAAACTATGCGTTGTTGATAAAAATTGTGTTGGATGTAGCAATCATGTACGCTACTTAAATCCGTAGGTTAAAATTGGGTTGTAGTCGTTTGGTAGTCATCAAAAATGGAGGATTTCCGTAGATGAACCAAACGGGTCAAATAATGTCACATTGTAATGATAATATTGTGTTTAAATTGAAATGGCGAAAACGGTCACTAGAGCATGAAGCCATAGGTTTGGTAATGAAGTGCCGGTGATAATAAGCCCCGGAAGTTGGGTAATAAACGCCTTAGGTTTGCTAATCAATTGGTAGTGAATTGTGTTAAGTAGAAATGGGTCAAATAATTTCATATGTTTGATGCGTGTGAAGTGTTATATATATTAGGTGTATATTTTAAGCCCTTTTTAACACTTATTTTAGCCAAGTTTTAAATTTATAAAACACGATATTTTACTAACACTAAACACACATATGGGCAAGTGCACCCATCGTTGAGCGTAGTATAGTGTTGGTAAGATACCGAGGTCGTCCAAGGACACAAGAGCTTTTAGTACCAGTTTATCCTCAACGTCTAATCAAAATAAAAGTTTATAAAAATGTTTTAAGCTAAGAAAAATAAAAACTAACTAAAATGCTGAAAAATAAAAATAAAAGAAAAAACAGATAGACAAGATGAATCACTTGGTTCCGACTCGTATCTAGTAGAACCTTTGATTATTTCCGCACTTTTGCACATAATTAAGAGATTATCTTAGTTATTGTAGTAGGCCCCACTTTTGAAGGTGACGTTACCCTCACCCCAGTAGTTTGAGTCAGCAAGGATACAATCCTAAAAGG
Organism: Helianthus tuberosus; assembly: GCA_030545235.1. Lineage (NCBI taxonomy): Eukaryota > Viridiplantae > Streptophyta > Magnoliopsida > Asterales > Asteraceae > Helianthus > Helianthus tuberosus. The sequence goes on from JARYGA010010257.1 coordinate 110,078, forward strand.
GTGGATTATTGGAAGATAATGAATTAAGTTATTAATGCAGTATTGTGGTAGGCCCCGCTTTTGGCGGTGACGTTACCCTCGGCTAAGTAGTCTGAGTCAGCAGGGATACAGTCCTAAATAGCCGGGTTATAGTATTAATAGTAGTTAACTTATGAGGGGGTCAAAGAGTTTGGACCCCCGCCATCCAATACCGTGAAGTATTGAAGGAGGTCCTACTAAATTTGACCCAGGTCCATTGCAGGACCTCTAAACGCTGAACAATGGCAAGACCTTTACCAAACCGTTCCCTTAACCCCCGACCAGGTAGCCAACATACCTCCATATAGACCGTGGAGATATGAATGGTGAAAATCCTTTATTTTATATAGACAGTAAAATAATGCCAAGACACCACGGACAAACGATAAGGAAAGATCACCTTCAACATAAGTAACTAGTTATTAAAGTCATTAATACAAAACCAAATAAAAAGTGCAAAAGATTAGAAATAAAAAGTATTATACTAGACACTTTGTCTTCACCAAGTGATGTAAGAGACTTAGGCAAACATGGCCTTGATTGTCAAGAACTCTTACGATCAATCTTGGATCCCGAGACGACTCACACACTCTACGATGGACAATGGATGATGGTGGTGGATGATGGTGTTGTGATGGTGGTGGGTGGTGGATGAAGTGTGAGAGAGGTGGTGTGCCAAGGGATGAGTTGAAATGAATCCAAGCACTCCTATTTATAGGCTTAACAGAGAGCTGGGCACGGCCCCGTGTCCGCTGGACACGGCCCCGTGTCCGTCTGACACTCTCTCTCCTCATTAATTGTAATTCGCAATTACAATTAATGTGCCTGCTGTACTTTCGCCACGCCCCCGTGTCCGCTGGGCACGACCCCGTGGTGGGCAATAGAAGCTTCTATAGGTTTGTCTTTTCTGCTGCTTCTTGGGCACGGCCCCGTGCTGGCTGAGCACGGGGCGTGTTCAGTCTTCTGACTTCTCTATTTTGCTTTGGAAGGTGCCGTTGAGGGGTCGGGCATTCCACTAATGTTCCTTTCCTTGTATTTATGTTGGAATTAGCTATCTTTTTGCTTCTTTTGTGTTTTTGAGCTCATTTAATCCTGAAAATACAAAAGGAAGACAAAAACACTCTTTTTCCAATATTAGTACTTAAAAAGGGTTAGTTTTATGCCTTATTTGATGTAATTTATATGTTGCATTTTACACACATCAATGTTCTTATAGTCTTTCAGTCTGTAAAAAGATTTTTCGGTATGAAATTTGTGTTAGGCATGTCGGTAATGAATTTACAGATGCATAGGAAAAAGAATCACCTAAAACGGACTTACGAGTCAAAAGTTATGGCCATTTTAAGTTGGGACTTGAATAAACATGGAGCTGGGTTTGTTCAGCATCAGAAAATGAAAGAGTCTGTGAATATAGGGGCTAGGCGTCGCGCGAGCCCCCAGGGCGTCATGCGACGCCCTCATTCCGGAATTTTATTTTTTTTCTTTAATGTTGATCCATGGAACTTGTTTGTATACATATTAACTTGATCAAAACTAACTTTTGTTGTGGCTTTGATCTTAGGTGATGATGGAAACTAACCGGAAGATGATCGAGCAAACTTTTGAAGAACCAAACACTACTTACAAGCTTCCGCGATGTTTTAAATCTTTAATAGACCTTGTTTATGGGTTGTAAACAATTGTTAACAACTTTTGAAATGTTTTAACTTATTCGTTAGTTGACTAAGGTTTATGCTACTTATGAACTTCTTTTATGAAAGTTATGTTAATTAAGCAACTTTTATTTGCAATGGTATAATCTATTATAAAAAAAATCAAGTAAAATTAGACGGGTGTTACAACACCTCCGCCGATGCACATGGTTTCCGGCGACAACAACCGTTCCTCCTTTTGGTCTCTACTGTCAGGTATAAACCGATCTGTATGAACAAGTTAAAAACAGGGGGTTATTGAAACATCCATCTTTATGTGTTTGCAGTGGACATGAGGATTCGGTGGTCAGACCGATCGATTGTGGTCTTAGTGGTGTTGAAAATGCGGGGCCGCCCTTTCCTGCACTTCCAATTTCCACCGCAGCAGGAAATGGTTGTGTAAAACTCTAATATATTAGGATGTTTTGGGTTAATATGTAGTGTAGTTGACTGTTAATGTGGGTTATATATTAAGATCTTTTGGTATGTTTGATTGTACAGGTTATATTTTGGTATTGTTAGGATCTGAGGCTCTCATGATAGTGTTTGTTTGTTTAGAATGAATGATCAATGAATATGAAAACATGTTAGGTGCAGCGGAAATGAAAACAAACTTTGTAAACACAATCAAGGGAGAAAATAGTTTGATAAACAATTGCTTCACATAGAGTCAAAAGATTACAAATCAAAGCAAAAGATTACAGACATGCTTACAAACTATACTCCCCCTCAGCCTGATGCCCCAAGGTTGGTTGCACACAAGATGAAAGGATTAGACATGAGGAGAAGAACCCACTCAGTCAATCAAATGTAACAGTACTGGGTACTGTTACATTTATAGGCAAACCAAACCACTGAGGTATCTCAGCTGACGTCACCATGAAAGCGACGTCTAACAGCCTAACAACCTGTATCTACTGTCCTTTTACAAATACTGCTTTGCCTAACCACTGACTATACATAAAACAAATAATTCACAAAACAGCTGCTCTCCCTCTATGTCAGTGCTTTACTCAAGGTTGATCAGTCCTTGAATGGGCAGTGTTTTATCATCAGTAGATATGACCAGCAGTGTTGGATACTTCAGGGTTTTGATCAGCAGTTGAAGGACCAGCAGTAGTTGTATCTGAGCAGCGGATAAAGACCATCAGTTGTTATAAATCTCTTTCAAGGGGAAAGCTTAATGTAAACTGCTGCTTATTATGAATCCACTGTTGTGACCTGGTTTTGGCTTTACATTATATGTTCCTCTGGTAGGGTTCAATCCCAACAATCTCCCCCTGGAACAGATAATGCCAAAACCTGTCATTATTCTGGATCTTTATTCCTCATCAAAAGTTCCTTTGCTTCTCTTTTAAAATCTGCTTCAAAGTCTCTGGAACTTATATCATCTTCATCCCTACACAGTGTAAGTTCAAGGAGATCCTGCAAATCTTGAACACTAAGGCCTAGTGCTTCTTTCCTTGATATATACTTCACCTCTCCATTGGATCTGAACAGAGTCAATACGTGGGTCTTTTGATCAGAGAGCCACTTTAGTACTTTTAAACCCAAGGGATTTCTTGGGAGAGATTTATTTGAAGATGAGCTTTGAGATATTGGCCTTGAGAAGACTTGCAGACTTTCAGACATTCTTTTGAAAGCCATTTCTATGACATCATTTGCTGCAGCTATATCTTCTGCAGTTTCTCTTTCAATCAGCTCCTGCCTTTCAATGTCTGTCATGTCTGTTGAAGTGTCTGATGATGCAGGTTTGGTTAACATCCCTTTTAAAAGGTTTTGAAGTTTTTCTGAGCTCTCTTCTTTTAAACCCATTTTCATGATGGATTCTTTGAAGTACTCAACTTCTTTTTCTTTTACCTCTTCACTGGTCAGTTGTTCTTTTTCTTCTTGGTTTGTCACAAAAGTAGACCGGAACAGTGTTTTGAGGTTTTCTATCTGCTGTTCAAGCTTCACTCTTTGTTCATGCTTCTTTGAAGTGCTTGAAACAGTTATTTTTCTTTTCATTAGCCTTTCATAGGCTTCATCAGTCTGCTGTTTTGACCATTTTGATATGGCTTCAGCAGTAACCATTTTTGTATCCACCAGCTCCTTTTTCTTTCTCTTATACTCAGCAGTTAGGTCAGCAATGAGCTTTTCATATTTTCTCCAGTTAGGAGCATTCCTCTTCTTCGTAGGATCATTCTTAATCTTCTCAATCCTTTCTGCCTCACGCTTAAGAGCTACTACTGGCCATTCTTTGAACTGTTGTTCTTCAGCAGGATAGAATTTCCCTTTCATGATGTAGGCTAGATATTGTTTTCTTAACTCTTTCTTTTGATCAGCCTTTTCTTTGTTTAGGTCTTGTGCAAACTCTTCTATCTGCTTTACTTTTGTGAAGTAGAACTCCAGTCTTTTAGCAATGCCATCTTCACTTAACCGTTCTTTTTCACTCTCAACTTTAGCTCTTAGTCTTGCTTGCCTTGCCTTGATTTTGAGGTAATCATCCATATCATCTGGTGGCATGTAGCCTATGAGTGAGGAGAATCTCCTTTTTGAAGGATCTTCTTCTGTATAGAATTGCCTCATCTCATTTTTGATGGCTTCAAGTTCCAGTGGATATTGTGCAGCATTAGGATCATGTATACCCTCATCGGCAGGTATTGGCTTTCCTTTTCTGTTTAAGAGCTTTGGCTGTGAAGTAGGAGATGTGAGAGCAGTGGTGGATGACTGATTAACAGCTGTTGAGACAACTGCTGTCTCAACATCTGCTGTCATTACAACTGCTGATATGTCAGCAGTTGTCTTCTGCTTTTGAGCAGGGGATGGAAGTGGTGAGGTAGTTTTTGATGGTGGTGATGGTGGTGGTGAATCATCATCTGATATGAGATTCCTTCTCCTTTTTAATGAAGAAGGAGCAGATGATGTTTTGGGTGAATCAGTGGTGGTAGACTGGATAGTAGTGGTTTGTGACAGTGATTGACTGACAGTGGTTGAAACAACTGGTGTTTCAATCACTGTTGTCATTACAGTAGATGTTGTAACATCTGCTGTCTTCTGCTTTATGGCAGGAGGCAGTGATGATGGTGTGATTGTAGATGATGGTGGTAGAGCAGTAGTTGTGGTGGTGTGTGTTGAAACTGTGTGTGTTGATGACATGGCAGCTGTTTGGCTACTGACAGCAGTTTTTGAAACTACTGGTGTATCAGCTGTTTGACTAACAGGTTTTGAGACCTGCTTTTCTTTTTCTTTTTCTTTTTCAGGTTCAATATGAAGGCCATGTTCTATTCCCTTCTTCTTCATTTGCTTCATTATCTCCCCCTTTTTGGCATTATCTGCAAGGGGATCATCAAAGAATAGTAAAGTTGAGGGAGCCTTGCCAGTGGCAGTTTGGATACTGGCCTTAATAGCCTTGATATCTGCTTGAGTGTCCTTGAACCTTGATTCCATCATGTTGGACAACATTTGTACTTGAATAGCATGCTTTTGAGCAGCCATTTGTTGCTGTTTTTCAAGCATGGGTTGGAAAATATTCCAAAGCTCATTTGCAGCAGGTGCTTGTTGTGGAGCAGGTGCTTAAGCAGGAACAGCATTGGATTGTGCTTTCTGAGCTTTTAAAATCTCTTGCACCATCTCCTTTATTTCAGAAACTGATTCTTCAAGTTTTTCCACTCTGCCCGTTAATTCCTGATATCTTGAATCATCACCCATTTTACTGGGATCATCTGAATCCCCACCAGCAGTGGTTATATCAATGTGTGACTTAGGAACAGAGTCCCAAAAATCACCCATTGATGCCCCTTGATCTTGGTACTGGGGACTTCTTTCTTCAGCACTTGAAAAATCTTTGATGTTGCCAGTGGACAAAATAGCCTCACTAGTGATTTCCAGAGGTGCTATGGAAGAAATTGCCTTCAAGGGAGTCTAATTTATGAAACAACTGGCCAACTACTGGAGACCTGTTGATCCACCAGTTGTAGTTGTTGCTCCACTTGAACTACCACCCAGAGTTATATGTAACTCAGGGGGTGTAACCTCCTCAATTGTTGCTGGGATAGCAGGAGTAGTAGCATCAGACCCAGTCACCTGTGGGGGTATACTCTCAGTGACAGGTGATAGAGAGGAACTGGTTTGTGTCTGAGCTATAGCAGCTGCATGCAACAAAGGTAGCATGGATTGTGGCATTATTATTGGTGAGGGGATGGGAGTTGAAAGAGACATGTCCTTAGGATCAGGACTGAGGAAGATGGATCCGAGTGGATTCAGAGCTTCATATTGTGGTGTCCCTGTGCTTACAACCTGATCCTTTTGTGAGGATGCAGGAGGAGTTTTAGGCATGGGTTGAGATCTTTCTTCCAACTGCTGTGAGGAAGTAGTAGCAGTGGTTTGTGGTGACTTTTGTGTTGTCACAGGCATTTCCTCTGGGATCTCATTGATGTGCTGAAAATGGGTTAACTAAATTAACTAACTTTACCCTAATTCTAGACTCTCTAAGCTTTAAATTTATAAAACTAAGATTCTCTAAACCCTAAACCACACGACCGGCAAGTGAACCGATCGATGAAGTATAGCCTAAGGAAGTCCGAGTATCGAACCCAAGAGACTCTACTGATTACGCTAATGACTCTATCTAGACTTAGACTGACACGACTTAACTAATTTGTTTATTGATGGGGGGGTTTTCTAAAAATCCTAAGAATGCAAATAACGAATACTAACTAGACAGGACGAACTAGACATGAACTCACACGAAAGCTGAACTCAAGGATGATGAAGGAAGTACCTAGACAGGAATCCTGATTGCTTTTAGTTATGATTATAATTGGAAGTTGTCTGCTATAGAACCGGGATCTTGGAATTCTCACCTATCGGGAAATCTAAGGACCCCTCTCAAGAGCACGCTAAGATCCCCTAAAGGTTGTTAAACTACCGGTTTTAGACTCCCTTACAAGACATCTAATGGGGTTTATAAAAGTATCCTACAATGCTCACTCCCTTACGAGACCTAAACCTAGGATAGGTTTGTTTTCTCAGCTAGACTTGCTAGACAGCAGCAAATAGGTTAACTTTCTAAGAAGGACCCACCTTGCGGTTTAATCACTTAGACCTAGCAATAATCTCGCACCTTACAGCTATTGACGATTAGTAGAACACTTGATTTTATAAAATTACCAACTATTACTTCTAAGGTTACTTATGCAATTTTCACCGTAAAGGATCAAAGATTTATTATGTGATATAGACACTCACCAAAACCTAAAACCCTAGCCTGACTCTATTCCGTGATAAAGACCGTCACCAAGATTCAAGCGAAGCAATAATCAATATTCAAATAACATCAAGCACGCAAACACATCTAACCGATAGAACAAACCGTTTACAATTTATAAACAATCCATAGCTTCCATAAATCCAAAAATAATCAAATCATATAGCAATCATTCATCCATGTCTAGGTAGTAACAGAAATTTAGCCAATAATCATTGTATCAAAAGACATAACAATCATCAACAAATCAGAATTCATCATCAAATAACAAGAAACAAACGAAAACGAGAGATTACGAAAGTATAAAACCCGAATTCTTCGATCACGTATGCTCCCGCGCTTCAACGATGATTCCACGCCTTCCCGAACACTTCCCAAGCTCCAAAACAGCCTTCAAGATGTCGTCTCTGATGTCCAGCCGTGATGTGCCGGCTGTTGTTATTTTCGTACGTCTCCTATCGTGATGTATATATTAAATTGTGCCTCCTCGATCTGATGTAATGCCGCCTCCTCTGTTGTTGCGTAATTCCCTAATGGGCCTGCTCCATATTAAGATTCCTCCACCAATTTGCAAGATATATATCCCATTAAATATGTATTACCAATCTAAATTCTAATCCAATACGGGACAAAACGAAAATTATATGATACACAAGGGCCCATCTTTTTTCAGTTTTTTTCTTTTCTTGATCTGATTGATGTCTCATCACAAATAAGTGGTAGCCTTTTCAAAAGTAGTTATTTTTATATATGTGCTTCAACTTTAATAATAATATAGAGAGAGTGGGTCCGACCCAATCACGGAAAATAACTGCAATTTTTATTCGGTTCCTGGCAACCCACACTGCTCAACTGGCTGGTTATTTTCATATTACTCGTTTTCGTTCCATTTGCACCAGGACCTGGCAAAACACAAAATAAAATAATATACACTAAAAACTAAATAAAACAAATAAAAACTATATAAAAAATATACAATTTACACGGGACAAATATATGTATTTTATCACTTATCAAATATCCCCACACTTAACCTTTTTTCGTCCTCGAAAAACAATTATGCAAACGGAATCATAGTCAGAATAGTCGAACGGGTCAAAAATTATGTTAATTTATTAAAATCGAAACTCGTGTTAGCCGCGATTGCAAGTATATCGATCCACTTAAACCCAACCCGGTTCCAAGCCCTTATCATGCAATTTAGTTCAAGTTCGGTCAATCTACCTAGGGTCTCATGCTAAGAATTGCAAGTCCACCTAATCCCCCTCAAGCTTATAGGACAAAAGGAACAACCACTGGGTTATTTTCTAACCGCCTTATACCAAGATCCAAAGAGTTTAGAATCAAATCTATTTTTTTTTTCATACGAGCTTAGACTTTGCTTTTTGCTCTTTTTTTTTTCTTTTCATTCGTGAGACTAGACGATGCTTTCCCTAACCAAGAGGTATTCCGGCTGTAGAGTCGCGATCCCCAACCACAGATTACTTAGGTTTCGGTACTTTTATTCGGCAAATCGATTTCACACATCCCAGAGGCATTCCGGCTGTAGAGTCGCTATCCCCAACTCGGATTACATAGACCTGTGCTACTTTCATTTAGTTTCTAGCTCACTTATTTTTTTTTTCTATTTTTTTCAACGAGATAATGACCAAAAACTCTAACGATCTTAGCTTATAACGGCATCCCTTATACTATTTTTGGCGGTTTCAATTTCCCCACTCTCCCTAGATGAGAACCCACTAGTAGACCGACAATTAGGTATATTTAAGATCAAAGGAACCCAGAACCGAACCGATCCTACCCGCGCATCCCAAACTAGACACAAGCATGATTATATTATCTCATATTATCATTATTTGAACCCGAAAAAAATCCAACTTTTCTATCATTTTCCGTTTTTATTTTGCAAACTTCTAGTTTCAAAAGACATTTTCTAGCTTTTTCGTTTTTTATGACTCAAGACTCTACTAACTAGACACTAAACGATAGTTCCCATCCCCACACTTAAACTTTACATTGCCCTCAATGTAAGATGGAAACCGACTCAAAAAACTAAAAATAAATAAGAAATAAAAAGACAAAAGGGCAAATCGGAAAGGACTTAGCTGGTTTTATAATGTGTAAGCTCCAAATCTCTCGTCCAATCCAGCTCGATCGTATAGCATTTCGTTCGCGATCGGTTTTTGACACTGACTAGCATGCTTGATAAATGCCCGAAATTTGATAAACAACTCCAAAATCACCCGAATGGAGATTGAGTACGGGCGGTACATATTCGAACCTGCATCAACAAAAACAAGCAAAATACCAAAGCAATATCGACTCGACACAAACGACAGACTCAATACTACTAAATTAGACTCATTATACAAAAACTATGACTCTATACAAACTCTACAAAACCTCCCCACACTTGAATTTAATCAGGAGGTTTCTATTTGATCTGGACCCTATCCAACCCGTTTAATTCCACCTGATACTCAAAAATATTTAAAAATATAATGGTGGAATAATAAAATATTTTTAAAATTTGAAACGGGTCAGACCACCAAAACTTAAACTTACCTGGAATTAAGCGGATGCGTGGCATGTAATGAAAGGACTGATCGTGCTTGAACTTCAATGGCTCCTTCTTCTCCGTCTTGTACCAGCCTTCGATCCTCTTCCAATCTCCGTTCTTCCCTTTCCTTGCCTTCTCCCGTGGTTTTGTTGATTTTGAAGTTTCATGTATCACTAATACCATGGGCCAGCTGTAGTGCTCTTCCTCTTTCACCACCACTTCTTCTTCTTCGATGTCCGTCATTGGGTTTCCTTCAAGTAAAACTTCTAAGTAAGCAAGGTCTCCCTCTGGATCAAACTCCTTCTCCTCTTCATCTACCGGCAACCTATCTAGTTCTTCCTTAAATTCATTTTCCCAGGACATCAAATCTTCACTAGATGGTTGCTCAACTTCTTCCTCCTCTTCTTCTTCTCTTTCTACCTCTACTTTTTCTGCTTTACTCTCCACATATCCCCATATTGTCTCTCCTTCAGCAAGCTCGGGGAGTACTATTGCCTTATAATATGAGCTTTGAACTGTAACCCACTCATCATCATCATCATCATAGCCCCACTGTATTGGTTGCTTTTGTTCTCTACTTTTCCAACCCCATTCAAACCGAGCAGCGATCACACATTCTTCATACCGGTGCGGTCCACCACATTCTTCACACTTCGGATCCCTTTGCCGACTGAGGTCACATTCTAACGTTGGGGCTATTTGCTCGAACATTCGATCAAGTAGATCGATCATTCTTGGTAACCTTGGATCCCCGTACTCCAACTCTTTTATTGCTTGCGCACACTCCAAAATTAATTCCCTGAGCTCGAAAAAATTTGGAAACATCTCCTTAGCATTTGCGGGATACCCCTGCAAAGAATATTGCTGTGGCTGCACAAAGGGGTTAGTATCATAATCTGTAGAGGACCCCTCATACTGGGGACATTTAACTGTAAAGTGAGGTCCTCCACAAATTTCACACATATCTACTAGACTCAAGAAAAATAAAAAACACGGACAATTAGACTCCTACGACTCAAACAAAAGAACAAATAGCACGTATAATGTCAAACAAGTCCAAACAAAGTAATCAACGCAATCGCCACAGAGTCCCCGGCAACGGCGCCAAAAACTTGATGTGCTGAAAATGGGTTAACTAAATTAACTAACTTTACCCTAATTCTAGACTCTCTAAGCTTTAAATTTATAAAACTAAGACTCTCTAAACCCTAAACCACACGACCGGCAAGTGAACCGATCGATGAAGTATAGCCTAAGGAAGTCCGAGTATCGAACACAAGAGACTCTACTGATTACGCTAATGACTCTATCTAGACTTAGACTGACACGAATTAACTAATTTGTTTATTGATGGGGGGGTTTTATAAATATCCTAAGAATGCAAATGTAACACCTCGGAAATTCACGTCCTATAATATGTTGACACGTGTCATAAAGTCAACGTATGAAAGAAATATTATGGAAGGACTAAAGCTGACAAACGTGGAAAGTATGTGAATATACGTATTCTAAGTGTCAACTGTGAATAAATATAATGTACATTAACCCTACACGATGCTCATACCTTCAAACGAATAAATCATGGATCATACGAAGCTAAAAGTGAGTGATTTCAAACTACAGGGACCAAATGTGTCAACATGTTTAATTTATACCTCTGAATGACCTTTTGACAAACCCGAAGCTTTGTGAATGCTAATTATGCTCACTAGAATGGACGATTAAAATTTCATAACGTTTCGTTGTCGTATGAGAAAGTTATGACCAAATTCGTGTGCGAAGGGTTAAAGTGTTAACGTTGAAAGTTAAAGCTTTTCGGGTTAACCGGAAGTGTTCAGGGACTTGGCAAAGTGGGTATAAGTCCTAAAGTCCTTGTGGGTATTTTACAAGGGGTCAAATTGCAAGTTAAAGCTTAATTACCCTTTCAAATTAACCAAGGGTCAAGTTGGAAAACAATAAAAAAATCAAAAATTCTGAATAAGCAGGCCAGGCGGCCCGCCTTGGCTTCGGGGAAATGGGACGCGGGCCGCGTCCAAGGCCCAGATGCAGAAAATGGGGGCAGGTGCCTTTAAACGCGGGGAACCAATCTTTTATCGACATAAATGCTATGTGGGCGACCCCTAAACAGTCTTAGAGCACTAGCACACATGTTGGAAGGTTGTGGTGTGTCCTAGACTTACTTGTCAACATGTTATGGTGGATCAAAGTGCTATATAAGGCCACCTTATGCAACAATCATTCACACACCTTCTTCTGCATTGTTTGATCATTCCTGGAGCTCTCAAGCAGGTCCATTTGATCTTAAGTCGTGCTTAGGACTCTTGTAAGTCTTCTAGTTCTTCTTTGTTTGAGTTTAGCTAGGTTAATTAGCTAAAAGTCAAACCGTCGTAATTACGGTTTGACTTCGAGATTAGGCAATAATGGCTCAGTCATATCTCGAATTAAAAATAGTTATGAGTTGGTATTTATGTGGGTAATAAAACCTTAAAAGGGTTTCCCCTGATCACCACTCTAAGCAGGTCTAATGTCGGGTCAAACTTTTAATTAAAAAGTCAACATAATGCTTAAAATGTCATTTATGCATAATTAGCTATCTAGAACATGTATAACCTGTTTGATCATTGTTGTAACTTAGTAATTAGTGTAAGAACATGTCCAAACATGTTCAACCCGACTATTTCCTGTTTAGACCCGGTTCGGAACCGAAAGTCGCATAGTTTGACTTTCACTTTGACTTTCAGTTCTGACCCGTTTAGGCATATTTTAGAAATGCCTCAGAGCTTTAATTGGACTAGGTTACATGTTAGAACAACCCTCTGTGATTATACACCTCAGTTCATTAGTTATCCAATTAATATGCATATTTCCGTTAATTGCTCATATGTTGACCATTATGCCCTTATTACCTTAAAACGTGAATTATGAAAATGTAAAAGTGTAGAAACCTTAGTTACTGATATATAGACTTGTATGCAAAGTTTGACATCAGTTTGACTTGTAGATTAAGAGTTATGCTCATTATCGCAAAACTAATGCTTTATGTTAATAAAATGGCGTAATTAGCGTATAGCCTAGTTAAACATACTTTTTGATATCAAATCTTTTACCCACTGATGTAATATATTATTTTGGGATTTTTAAAGATTTTTAATTAATTTTAGGCTGAGCATAACTCATAGTCGTAGGCTTAATTCGGTAATTGTCGGTTTTGCCCTTACGGGCCATAAAATGAGTTTTACATATCTAAACGACCCCAAACCTTTTGCCACTGATTAGTTATGATAAATAAATTATTTTAAGCCTTCTGGAAATATAAAAATATCAGATTTAAGTATCGAACCCGGTAATGGCCTTTAATCGCCTAAATTAGCGTTTTTAACGCATATTATGTTTTAAAATCATATTCGACATACCCGGGTTGATACCTACTGATATAAGAGGAAAATTATAATATTTTAACAGTAAGCAAAGGTTGATAAACTCAGACTTCAGTTTTGAGCTTTTTGGCTTATGTGAAATTACCAAAATACCCCTACGGGGCCTAGTTTGGTTAAAAAATGATAAGTTTCACATACATGCTTTAACCTACTGATGTAACTTAGCAAATTGAGTATATTTGCTGATTACATCAGACCTGTAACTCAGGTTGTCACTTAAACTCTTTTATAAACTTTTAAATGACCAAACTACCCCTACGGGGCCTAGTTTGTGTGTAAACACATTTCGGGCATAACGAAAGACACCTTACTGATGTCACAACATATTTGAGACATAATTAACTTAGGAAACCTGTATATAGCTCTCATGACTACCCGTCACGCTTATTACGCGTACGGTTCGGTTTATGTAACAAGTTTACATAAACTAGCCGAAACGGGTCAAACCTTAACAGTTTTATCTCAAAATCCAGAATGTGAATAATAAACCCATATTAAACAAGTCTTCAAACTTGTCGGGTCTGAATCACATTCTATCCGGTCTTCGCTTAATCGTGCGTACGAACCGTATCTTGAAACTAGCCGGTCTAAGCTTAAGCTTAATAAAATACCCGTTAGCATTCTAATAGGTTATATTAAACCTTCGTTCCAGATTAGGAGAAACAGTAAAAGCTACATGCATTCTGCTTATTGTGATTTATACTTGCATCAGGTAAATACTTTTAATTTATTTTCCCTATACGGGCTTGGGTTACGGTACATAGCGTACCGCTTGATCGGGCATCAAATCTCCACGCTTAGTGGGTAGTTGAATAATTTGATTGGCTCGTTTTAAACAGTCTTGTTTACTTTACAGCCTTTGGGGGGTTAATGACCATGTCCCGGATATCCTTGGCATTATCTTACGAGATAGCCGCGACCTGAGCACGGGGTGTAGGCGTACACCGTCCGTGTATAACTCATTGATGTGGTGTGTCTATTGATCTTTAACCCGGACTAGATTCGGGCTACTGAACGCATAAGTAACATGTAATTCGTTCACAAGATTATAATATTAAATAATTCTCCCAAGTTAAATAAAATGATTTATTCCACGTGCATCCAAACCAATTTTCAATCATTTTCCAAAATGAGTCAGTTGAATGTATTTACCAGTGTAAACTGACGTATTTTCCCAAAAAGACTAAATGCAGGTACTAAACGAAATTTGGCTGGATTATCTCCTAAGCATCAATAAAAGTCTCGCAAGCTTAGGATGCCAGAAGTCTGTTGAACCATAAATGTTATTTTGTTTCGATCCGTTCTGTGGATAAACACCGGATATTGTGTCTTTGATTACAATAAATAAATTCGGTTGTATCTTATTTTTAAATTGCTTCCGCTGTGCATTATTATATTGTGTTGTTTGACTATTACGTTGCCAACCACGTCACGATACTCCCCCACCGGGCCCACCGGTGACATGTGGAATTCGGGGTGTGACAGGTTGGTATCAGAGCCAACACTGAGTTAATTAAACACTAGCCTTTTGTGTTTAATCTCAGTTACACAATTGCACATATCTAAACCTTCGAGTCTAGACTTATAATCTAGGACAAATTCCACCTTATTCGGGTTTTGTTTTGTCCTTTAAATTTTAAATTTTTGTTATTGTTATCTCATGCTATATTGACAGGAATAACGAGGATGCCTCCTAGATTCTTCCGAACACGAGGACGTGGAAAGGGGCCAGTCACCGCCCCCAACGATCATGAAGCTGGACCTTCACGAAGGCGAGCTCCATCCAACACCGAGAGTGACGACCCTCGGGAAAACCGAAGAAACCAGTTCGAGCCGGCCAGACGGTCGGTTTCGCATACTTCCACACCTCCTGCTCTAAATCCTTATGAACCCAATAACCCTCAACCGTCCTACATACCACTTCAGAGATCCCTATCTCATCATTCATATGGAGACCCTACACCTGCTTTTCGGGGACAGTTTAACCCGGTTGGGTTCATACCAGAGCCCGTGGGTTTTAACCCACTGGGTCCAGAGGACCACTTTTCAGGAGATCACGCCGACGATATGGACGAGGATACGGACCCCGTCATGCCGGCGAGTGGTACTCCAAACCATCCGATTGAAATCTCCGATGGATCGTCTTTTCACGGGTCACCCTATGGTGGTCCAGACAGTTTCCAAGCCCTGTTCGATCAACACCAGTGGTATTATACACCATCGCACCACTCGTCGTCTCATGGGCAGCATCAGCAGCAGGAGCCACAACCACAGCCGCATCATCAAGATTCATCCGAGGATCACCGGATTGTGGCAGTTACGCCACCACCTCCACCGGTTCAACCAGCACCTCCTCAACCGCCAAGGCGTAGGAGAACCGGTGCCCGCATGTCGGTACGACCGGGGGGCTTCAATTTCAGTTCCCCACAACAGTCAAGTGCTAGTCACTACCCGCCATACCAGGAGGCCCCACAAATGGGTGGACCCTCCAACCCTGCTGTACTACAGCCACCGCCGATGGGATTTGAAAACCCAATCCCGGCATATACGGGTGGCATGGGATACAACCCGTTTGAACCCCCAACGCATCACGACTATGGGTACGCGGAGGCTGATCCGTACAGGTTAGCAGCGAACTACAACACCCAAGGACCCTATGGGGATCCATGGGGGGTGAGTTACCCGACTCAGGGATACGCGATACCTCCTAGACCCATCATCCGAGCTCAATCACAGCCACCTA
This sequence comes from Helianthus tuberosus, assembly GCA_030545235.1. NCBI lineage: Eukaryota > Viridiplantae > Streptophyta > Magnoliopsida > Asterales > Asteraceae > Helianthus > Helianthus tuberosus. The sequence goes on from JARYGA010010257.1 coordinate 125,775, forward strand.
GATTCTCACCACCCGAACATGAAGAACTCCTACAGAGGTTGGATCAGGTTGAACGGGTAGTTCACGAAGACCGCCGGGAGAGGCAAACATTCTTCCAGGGATTAGTGGGATTGATCAAGGGGAAGAACAAGAAGGATCGTTGAATCCTCCCACAGTTATTTCCTCCTGTATTTACTATTTAACCCCTGCGTGGGTGTATTTGATTGTTAAGCCCCTATGTGGGTATGTGTGTTGTATGTTTGTTTGAGCCCCTGCGTGGGCCTATCTTTCCATTTTCCGTTAACCCCTATGAGGGTATGATGTTTAGTTGTAAGGTCCCTGCGTGGGCCAGTTTGTTTGCTTAAAGCCCCTACGTGGGCAAGTACTTGTTTAAGACCCCTACGTGGGTAGGTTGTTGTTTGGAAAAGACCCGTTTAGGGCAATATGTAACCTATGTATAATTAATGGAATGTTATTTCTATGAATTTCATGATTGCCTTTTTGTGCATAAATAATTACAAATGAAATAAATAAATTAAAATCATTCCTTTTAAATTAATCTGCCTATGTAATTATTTAATTAAGGATCTTAAAGTGTGAAACCTAGCTTCGTGTCAATTATAAGACCGGGCCAAAATGGTAAGACCTGTTTAAAAAGATTCAAATCCCTGTTAACATCTTAAAACATGTTAACACTCCTGGCAGAAGTGATTCGTTACAATCACATGTCATTTTATATGTATAAGGACTCTTTAGAAGATTCCAAACCCAATCATATGATCTCTGAATCATGGGTTAAGACCATCAAGTAAGATGATCATAATTTACCGTACATTGGTAATATAATGCCTACGGGCCTTGCTCATTTCTACATGAGCTAAAAGACAGTTGTAGCTTTGACTCACTGTCTGAAAAAGATAATAAAATATATTTAAACCTTAAAAGTCTTGGTTCTCTGAAATCATAGCTTAAAAATTTAAATTGTCCATGTGACCAAGCCTTATGTGCTAATATATATTGTTATTGTTTATGTTTAGGATAAATTCTGATTGAAATCCTAAATTAATACGATTAATAAGTTAAGCAAATATGGTCTCTATTTACCATGGTTAACGAGTTACCCTAAGGGGTAATTCCATAATAAACTCCCAAATAAAATATTGTTCTTGTTTTCTGCAACAGTTCAATTCAAATGGCTGACTCAAATGAGATAAATAGCCATCCTGTGGAGCCGAATGAGAACGCCCAGATTACGTTAACGGGTGCTGAACTAAAAGCAATCATAGACGGCTCTATCACACAGGCTTTGGATAGACAGTATGAGGAATACAGTGGTACTCGAAGTAGGACCCACTCTGCATCACATTCAAAGCCCAGGACACATTCTGAGGCTCATAACAAGCCTCCTCCCAAAAACAATGGACCCAAGAAAGACGGTGATGACCGTCAGTCCACCAACAATCAAAGTGTCCCATCTCAGCACATAGTACTGCATCAAGGACCCCGTAACAAGGCTTGCACTTATAAGTACTTCGTGTCTTGTAAACCCAGGGATTTTACTGGGGAAAAAGGGGCCGTCGACTGTATGACTTGGCTGGACGAAATGGACACGGTGGTGGATATCAGCGGGTGCGCTGAAAGGGATATAGTTAAGTTTGTGTCACAGTCCTTCAAGGGTGAAGCATTGGCATGGTGGAGATCTCTGATGGAGGCCTCCGGAAAGATCCCGTTGTATAGCATGTCGTGGGATCAATTCATTGCCCTGATCAAGGAAAACTTCTGCCCTCAACATGAGGTGGAGAAGATAGAATCTGACTTTCTATCGTTGGTGATGAAGAACCTCGACTGTCAAGCTTATCTGACAAGCTTCAATACGCTGTCCCGGTTGGTTCCCTACCTGGTAACCCCGGAGCCAAAAAGAATCGCTCGCTTTATTGGTGGTTTAGAACCCGAGATCAAGTCCAGTGTAAAAGCTTCTCGGCCAGTTACCTTCAGGTCTGTAACTGACCTTTCCTTATCCCTCACTCTGGATGCGGTCCGGCAGAGATCACAGAGGAATAAGGCGGCCGAGAAGAGGAAGCGTGAAGATGATGGTTCGCGAAGGTCGAATAAGAAACACCGTGGGAACGGTGATAACAAAAAGGGATCTGAGTCGAGGAAGGATGGGCATAAGTCTGATGAGAAGCCCAGGTGTAAAATTTGCAAGAAGCAGCACTATGGAAAGTGCAGACTGGAGTCAAGCTCTCAGACTCAGTCAAAATCATTTGCTTGTGGAATTTGCAAGTCCACGGACCATAAAACCCTGGATTGCAAAAAGATAAAAGACGCAACGTGCTACCGTTGCAATGAGAAGGGGCACATCAAGACCAACTGCCTAAAATACAACAAGAAGCCTGAGGAGGCTAAGAAGACTAATGCTAGAGTCTTCAGAATGGACGCGAAAGAAGCTGTGCAGGACGATAATGTCATAACAGGTACTTTCCTTGTAAATGATGTCTTTGCAAGAGTACTTTTTGATTCAGGCGCAGATAAGTCTTTCGTAGATCATAAGTTTTGTAAACTGTTGAATTTACCTGTCAAAACCTTAAACGCAAACTATAAGGTAGAGTTAGCAGATGGTACCATAGAAACCATCTCTACTGTGTTAGATGGATGTGTTATATGCATTAAGAACCATTCTTTTCCTCTGTCTCTACTTCCGTTTAAGTTAGCCGGTTTTGACATAGTTCTGGGTATGGACTGGTTGTCTCATAACCAGGCCCAAATCGTCTGTAACATGAAGCAAGTAGTGATAAAGACTCCGTCTGGTGAGTCACTTACCATTCGGGGAGATACCCAGTATGGACTACCCAAGCACGTGACTATGCTCAAGGCTTCCAAGTGTTTGAAGAAGGGGTGTGTCATCTACATGGCACAGGTGATTATTGATGAGCCCAAACCGAAGTTAGAAGACATCCCTGTCATTTCTGAATACCCAGAAGTGTTTCCTGAAGATCTACCTGGTTTACCACCAGATAGACAAGTTGAATTCAGGATAGATATCATCCCCGGAGCGGCACCAGTTGCTAGGGCACCATACAGATTGGCACCCACAGAAATGAAGGAGTTGCGAACGCAGCTAGATGAATTGCTGGCTAAGGGTTTCATTCGACCTAGTTCATCTCCTTGAGGAGCGCCAATCCTGTTTGTAAAGAAGAAGGATGGGTCGATGCGTCTGTGCATCGACTATCGCGAGCTTAATAAAGTCACGATCAAGAATAGATATCCATTGCCCAGGATCGACGATTTGTTCGATCAGCTTCAAGGGGCAAGTTACTTCTCAAAGATTGATCTGAGGTCAGGCTACCATCAGTTGAAGGTTAAGGATGAAGACGTTCACAAGACTGCATTTAGGACTCGT